>JAVJIF010003663.1:0-297478 GCA_038442645.1 Agave tequilana
TGAAGTCCAACTGGCCACAAAGCTTCACCTCTACGTGAAACCTCTCCACCTCTACGTGAAGTTCCATTGGCCACAACTCTTCACCTCTACGTCAAGATCAAAAAATAGCTTCTCAAGAACCCAAATAGCTTCATAAGAGTTGCATCACCAAATGGCTGCGCCTTTACAGCTGCCTACGTACCTTTGCCCAAAAGGATCAAGCCAACCGTAGTTCATTTAGATGAGCTTCATCAAGCTCAAACACTTGCACCTCTATTTGCAGCAGTGAACCGTCTGACTGAGTCATATGAACCTCTTCCCGACCATCATGGAGGACAACGGCCTTCAACTTCAGCTTGTCACGATAAGAAGCTTGAGATTTATGCTTCTTTTCCCACAAGCATGGTTTCACCTTTGTTCCAATAGCTGCAAACAACTCGACATCCTCAACAATGTCTTCAACCTGTTCAGCATCACCCTTAGTTTCACGATCTCCACCCGGTGTCACATCCGGTGAAATCTCCTCTAATGCCGAACCAACTGGAGATGATGGAGTAGTATCAACCTCCACCCGCTGTGATCCTTCTTTGGTCTCCGTCCTCCCCACCTACTGAGAGACGGTGGACTTCAACACTGAAGTCTCTCCAAAAGTGACATGCCTGCTCATCACGATCTTCTTGTCTTCGGGGTCCCACAACCTGTAGTTGTTTCCCATGACACCCAAATAGACAAACCTTTTTGCTCGCGGATTCACCTTGCCATTCTTGGCACGGAAGTAGGCCGGACTTCCAAACTCCTGCAGCAAACAATGACCTTGAGCAGCTTTCCCAGACCAAATATCCAATGGAGCTTTACCTCCTATCGCAGTCGATCTATTCATGAGATGGCTAGCATACTCAGTCGCCTCAGCCCAAAACGACCTGTCTAATCCTGCATTAGACAACAGCCTCCGAACCTCCTCCAGCAAGGAATGGACTACATCTTTAGCCAACCCATCTGTACCTATCATGAAGTGAGTTGCAATACCAGTGTTCTGGCCAAATCGTAGGAACTGGTACATGTCCTTTCCAACATTACCAATATGAAGCTCCATTATCTTCCTACCTATCTGCCTCTCCATTCTTCCTCTCCACTTCACCAACACATCTAGGGCTTCACCCTTTGTCTCATGGGATATATCCAAACCTGCCTAGATGAACCATCAATAAATGAGACAAAGTACCTGTGACCTCCAAGCGATGCCGTCTTAGCAGGTCCCCAAATGCACACGTGAACACAATCAAGAAGACCTTCATTGTGGTGAGTACTGGTGCTGAATCTCACCTTCTTCTTGTCCAGAACGCTGTGTTTACTTTCCGACTTGCAGGTAGCAGCACCTTCCATTTCTTTCTTTGCAGGAGCTCGCAAAGATTCTTCTTCCTGTCCGACCTTTCCCTGCCAAATCTCCAGGCCACCATCATCTGAGGAACTCGAAGTCTCCACTTGATCTGTAATCGTACTACCCTTCAAGTAGTAGAGGTTACCTCGGCGGACGCCCTTCATCACCACCATCGAGCCCTTGATCATCCTGAGATCGCCATCTCGAACAGATATCACCATACCCGATGCTTCCAAAGTGCCAACTGAGATAAGATTCCTTTTGAGCTGAGGTACATACCTCACCTCCTTCAACTCTCGAACTATCCCATCGTCCATCTTGATACGGACTGTACCCATCCCTTCTATATTACACGGATGGTCATCCCCCATAACCGTGTAACATCCATCCAGCTTCTCAAAGCTAGAAAAACAGGCCCTGTTCGGCCACACATGATAGATGGCTCCGCTATCCAAGATCCACTCAGCACTAACTGAGTTACTAATAGTAGGGGTAGTAATCGAGGGAGAGAACACTAAAGAGTCATCATCCGATCCATCCGCCTGTGCGAGATTCACCTCGGTCTTTGACTCCACCTTCTTACCTTGGCCTTCGGCATTCTGCTTCCAGTGTCCTAGTTCCTTGCACAAGGCACACTGATTACTTTCAGATTTCTGAAACCCGACCTGGACTTAGATCTTCCTCTAAGCTCCTTGCCCTTCCTCGATGAACTTTTGCCTCTTACTTCCAGTGCCTCCGCCGATGAGCTTGACCTAGAAGGATGTCTCTCCTTCTTCCTCGTCTCATAACTAGTCAGTGCAGACAACACCTCATCATAATCCAAGGTCTGCCTTCCATTTATGAAGGTCAGAGTGAATGTCTCATACTCCTCCGCCGGGAGTGAGTTCAGAAAGATGATCGCCTTATCTTCCTCTTCTATCGTGACATCCACGTTTACCAAGTCTGTAAGAAGCTTCGTGTATCGGTTGATGTGCTCATTCACTGTGCTCCCCTTCTTCTTTTGAAAACTATACAGCTTACTCTTAAGCTGCAACCTGGACTCAACACTCTTAGTCAGGTATTTCTTCGCAAGGGTTTCCCACAGTTTCTTCGCCGACGTCTCATGTTGTGCAAGGTATTTTATGTCTTGCGACAAACATGAACGTATCAATCCACATGCCGACCTGTTCATCTTTGCCCACTCTTCATTAGTGGTCGTGTTCCTCTTCTTCTCCAGTAGGAGAGTATCCTCGAGGTCGATGCATTCAGGGCATCCATAACCTTACATCTCCACATCCGAAGTTATTTGTACCATTGAACTTCACCCACGTCGATCCTCGAATGAGGATGCATGGTCTTAACCGAAGCAATTTCTTCTGGTATTGAGATTTATTGATCCTCTATCTATGCGGAAGAACAATCAACTGAAAATAGATCTCTATTCAGATAAAAATTGGATTTTTACCTTTCCCTTGAAACCCTAGATCGAGTTTCTCTCCAGATCTACTCCACCACAGATTCCACGAGCCCTCCTTGTGTCCTCTTGAGATCGACACACGATCCCACGAACACAATAC
This sequence comes from Agave tequilana, assembly GCA_038442645.1. Classification (NCBI taxonomy): domain Eukaryota; kingdom Viridiplantae; phylum Streptophyta; class Magnoliopsida; order Asparagales; family Asparagaceae; genus Agave; species Agave tequilana. Next base: position 2,914 of record JAVJIF010003663.1, read on the forward strand.
CTCTGATCTGAGATCGACACACGATCTCCACCAAATCAGATCTCGAGCCCTTCGAATCTTCAGAAAATCCCAAGCCAAACCTGGAAGCTCTGATACCACTTGTTGTACCCCAACAGCGACAACAACCCGATAGAGGATCACTCCTTGAATCTCCCACGCATGAAGAACAATCTCAACCAGCACAAAAAACAATCACCGGAGAAAGAACACACGCAAACAACCAATTAACGAGATTCGTCCTCAATGCCTACGTCCTCGGGGCAATCAGAAGGGAGATTAATTTACTTGGAAGAAGATTACAATGGCTAGCAGCCTCATTGAATACAAGAGAGCTCCAGCCTTTTCCTTCTCAAGGATTCTCTACAAGATACAAACCCTAGAAAATAGCCAACCCCCTTAAATACAAACAGATTTTCAAATCTGCACTCGCAGCCCACACCGCTGTCGGTCGATCGGGCGGTCGACCGACTCTTCCACCAGTCGACGGGTCGGTCGACTGGGTGCCCAACAGAGAGTTGGGTCACTTCAGTCGGTCGACCGTTTGGTCGACTTGTGCACATTGTGCACGTCCGGTCGACCGGGCTGGTCGACCGGCCAACCTGCACCTGCTGCTGTTAGCTTGTTTTCTGCTGTGCTGTTTCCCTTCGTCCGTCGTCGGCTTCCTCGGCGATCACTCGACGACCCCTCGATGATCCTTATCAACTTTCCCATCAGTAAACTCTCTCTATCTAACAGATTTGAGGTCTTGAATATATGACCCTGTTCATCTTATTATCAGATGAGAGATTCAGACATGTTTAGAGAATCATTAAGCTGTGATGAGTGGAAGAGTCTGAGTTGGACGACTGTCACTACATACTGGGATTTTTGGGTCCGATGAGAAAAACTTGAAAGTCATTTTTGCAGGACCCGGGGATATTAAAGAACCTATGGATGTGCAAGAAGACGAGGATGATCTGAGCTTAATAAATGATGCATAGAGTGCCAAGTTACAGGCAAGATGTTGTCAAAATTTTGAACATACATTGCAATGAAACATGGGATCGTTACATATGTCGTTCTGGAAGGATTTGAGCCCGAATATTTCCAACTCAAATACCAACATTCGACATTCAATTACAAGATCCACTCTAATGAAGTTGCTCTATATTATTAAAGTAACTTAAAACTAAAAATCAAGTAGTTTGAATACTTTATGCCCATCAATCAAGCGATGCAAAATGGAAGGCTGGAAATTGTGAATTGGTTAGATCTATGTCTTTAGACATAAAAATTCACGATCCGGTCAAAACCCTACAAATAATTTTTGTTAGGTTGTAACCACCGTTAAATTAACCAACTCATTATTTAGGCTGCCTGTTTTTCTTCTATTTTATACATGGAAAAAAAGTATTTAAAATAGTTGATTTTTGATTTATAGATATTTGAAATAAAATAGATCAACTTCAATGGAATGGATCTTGTATTCAGATGATGTACGATCGTATTTAAGTTAGAAAGATTCGTGCTTGAATTCTTTCATAACTACACAAGTCTTTTCTATATATATATATAGAGATGTGAGAGAGAGAGATAGACTTGTGTCCTTCCAAAATGATTTGAGCCCGAATCCTTTCAATTCAAATACAACCCTCTGATATTCGAATACAAGATCCACTCCATTGAAGTTGATTTTATATTATTTTAAGTATCTATAAATTAAAAATCAAGTGTTTTGAATACTTTTTGCCCATCCAACTTGCGATGCAAAATGGATGACCGAAAGTTATGAGTTATTTAGATCTATGTCTTTAAACATATAATTTTGCGATCCAACCATTTGATTATGATCTAAACATTTAAAAACTCTACAAACCAGTTTTTGTTAGCTTTCAAATATTCTACACTGTTAAACTAGCCAAGTCACTATTTAGGTCCTCTATTTTTCCCTACTTGATACTGGGCAATAAGTATTCAAAACACTAGATGCTTGCTTTATAGATGCTTGCAATAATATAGATCAACTTTCGCAGAGTGGATCTTGTATTTGAATGTAGCAGGGTTGTAGTTGGAAGGATTCGGCCTCAAATCCTTTTGGAAGGACACAAGTCTTATGAGAGAGACTTGTGTCCTACCAAAAGGATTTGAGGCCAAATCCTTTCAACTCAAATACAACCCTCTGACATTCGAAAATAAGATCCACTCCACTGAAGTTGATCTATATTATTTCAAGCATCTATAAACTGAATATCAAGTTTTTTTAATACTTTTTGTTCATCCATCAAGCGGCACAAAATGGACGGCCAAAAATAGTGAGTTGGTTATATAGAGAGAGACTTGTGTCCTCCAAAAGGATTTAAGGCTGAATCCTTCCAACTTGAATACAACCCTTCAACATTAGAATAAAAGATCCACTCTGCTGAAGTTGATCTATATTATTTCAAGTATCTATAACTGAAAATCAAGTGTTTTCAATACTTTTTTTGTTCATCCATCAAGCGGCATAAAATAGACGGCCAAAAATAGTGAGTTAGTTATATCTATGTCTTTAGACATAAAAAATTCTTTACCCGGCCATTTGATTATGATCTAAACATTTAAAAATCCCTACAAAACTATTTTGATTAGGTTTCAAATGCTCTACACTGTTGAACTTACCAACTCAATATTTACGCTGTCCATTTTTTTTCTACTTGATGCATGGGTAAAAAGTATTCAAAACACTTGAATTTTGGTTTATTGATACTTGAAATAATATAGATCAAGTTCAATGAAGTGGATCTTGTGTATTGGATGTCAGATGTTAGTATTTGAGTGGGAAGAGAATTCAGCCTTAAATCCTTTTGGAAGGATAGAAGTCTCTCTCTCTCTATGTGTGTGTGTGTGTGTTAACAACTCATACCCAGTTTACAAGTCAATTCCGCATTCGACAACTATGAGAGCGGAACTTGGAACCTTCTTCTTATGAGGGAGAGGTGTCACTTGCACCTTAGTGATACCTTAGGCTACTTTCACATTATAATAAGTTCAAGAAAATCATTGATAGACATAAGAGTGTGTCGTTATTGTCAATGATGGTTAATGGTGTGAAAAGAGACTGTCATTAAGATTTGCTTCCTCATATTTACATAAGAGAAAAGCCTCGTCACAATCGCTTTTAATCCTTTTACGCATCTTCTCTCACTACTAAAGCCCAGAAAATAGCCTCCTGCATCACAAATAGGCAGAAGATCACCTATTTGTGCGAGCGAAATTCTGCCTCAGTGACCTCTCTTGTTTCGACCGTATCTCTCTCATCCGGAGTCCAAATCACACGATTTTTGAGGCGTTGGATTCATAAGGAAATGAACTACACATCCATAATAATTCAGAATACATTATAGGTATAAATCAAATCCAAAACTATTTATATTAAAAGTCTGATATTTTATATCTCTAATTTCTTATCAATGTTGATCCCTATCCACTATAAGATTATGAGTGTGAGATTCTGCTTATCATGCAGACAAGGAAGCTACCGCTTGTCATAGATAAGAAAGCGAAGTTGTCGGTTAGATCTCATTCTAGGGCCAATGAACACTAAAATGAACCTTCAGGTATGATAATACTCGAATCCCGAACAAAAACAACTCGAATCCACGAGAAAAAATAAACAACTCGAATCCACAAGCAATTTAAGAGGAAAAAACTCAATTGAATTTATCAAAATATTGTGTGTTATTGTATGTATAAAATAAAGAATACATTGGCCTTTAAATAGGCTTTAATAGTAAACTTTTGATCTAACTAGGAAACTAAATCAAAAACAATTTGGAATCCAATTGGACCTAAAACAAAATCCTAAACAGAATTGGATTTCTGACAGAAGTCAGAACAGAGTTAATCGACTTGTGGCTTTCATTAGTCAACTAATGAACAAGCCTAAATATTACCAACTCTCTTTGCACAAAACTAGTCAATTAATGAGAGGGTTAGTCGACTAGTAAGCTGACTATTGAGAGGATTAGTGGATTAGACAAATATGAAACTCTTTGTTAAGCAAACTAATCGACTAATCTGAAGGATTAGTCGACTAGTCTGGCTTTTCCTGCTGCCTTGTCTTTGAAATCCCTTGATCTATCGACCATTGGATGTTGGTTTTTTTGGATTCCTACGTTTGTCCCTCTCTCTTCAAAGAACTCATCCTCAAGCTCCAAATAATAAAACTATGAGTAATTCCATCTTTAGCAAACTTGGCTTGAGAAAAAGTGTGATCCTAGAATCTTGTATTTGCCTCGATAATCATCATTGAACTCTATGTAGTGTTACGTCACCGAATCTTCAAGGTAATCATTATCTTAGATTGGTTGATAATCAATGCCAGTTGGTTAGTGCTCCTCCATCATCCATCTATACACATACACCTGTAGGCTATCCAAAAATCACCAAGGACAAGTCATCATACGCAAAACTCACTTCAACACCAAGGTCGCGTTTCAAACTAAAACGCGGACCTAGCAGCCAAAGAAGCATGAAGACTTCAGACGCGGGCTTGAGTAAACCACTTCCAACATGAATCCGAGTAACTCTGCATCCTTACCAACGCAGTCTGAGGAACTCCGCAAGTCACGCGGGTCCAAGCAACCCCGCGTCCATTTCAAGCGTAGGTCAGAGCAACTCGGAGCTCCACTTTAGACATGGGTTTGAGAAGTCCTGCATCTTACTTTAGATGCGGTTCTGAGTAACTCCGCATTTTAACTTAGACGTCTGCATCTACAACAAGCAACGCGAGATCTGTGTCAAGCGGGAGACGTTTCTGTTGTAACTAACCCCCTTACTAAGTCAATTAACTCCCCACGTAATGAGATAGTTAATTCCCATTATGGAGAAATTTTATGGGACAATAATACCCCTATGGCTCCCTATAAATAGCCTGCGGAGCCATGAAGGGGAGGAGATTTTTTCTGAGATTGAGAGTTGAGAATTCTTAACCTAAGAAGCTTCTTACTTTTCAACCATAGAGGTTCAAAGAGAGAGGGGTAATCAGTAAATTCTAAGCACTTAGTGTGTTAAAAATAGAGTTCTTCTCTGATTGATCTCTGAGAGCGTCTTGAAGAGAATCCCAACAGTCAGCCGGTCAACAGAGAACAAGAATACTCTCCATTGCCACAAGAAGAACCCAGCCTTAAACAATGGAGAGAACCAGTGCTTCTCCTCTCTTTTGTAATGGGAATCATTACGTTGTAACTTTTCAACCACTTAAAGAAAATTTACATCGACCAAACTTTTCTGACCAAACAAAAGATGTCGACTCCATTATGAACTTTTTTCTTTCCTGACAAAACGTCATGGCTCAAGCCGATATCTAGCTCCTTGGGAAGATGGTAGAATCCCTCATCGTTGAATTTGACCAAGGAAAGTTTGAGGAATTTCTTTCCTCAGGCTCGCCAGTGCCAAGGTAATGTGGCAATACCACAAAGTCTCTTCTGAGACTCGCTCACAAATTTCTCGGAGATTACCCCTGAAGTGGCCTGTACCACAACTCACAACACAAAGGGTACCATTTCTAAAAAGGCTCTGAAAACCTCTCGTACAGCTCATGCAGCTTGCGTCAACGTCTCTCAAGAGACTTATAGGGCAAGTGCGTCGGCACATTATCAAAGTGTTGGTGAAGATCAATTCCGTCGTCCTTCTCCTCTCCAAAGTCTGCAATTTCAAGTTGCCAGGGGTTCCCAACAACCCCTGCGACTTAATCAAAATGCTGAACATTGATGAAGGCATCGCACACGTTGATAGCAGATTGAAGATTCTGTAGAGGCAATCTGTTCTACAGATTAAGAACGCGAGGTTCATACCTATATTTCTTTTAAGCAAAGCAAGAACCACGCCTCTGTTTCAGAATGCGAGTCCCGCGTTCCTCAACAACACGAGATCCGAATTGATCGTACGCATCACATATTTCATACCATATGTGTCACATTTCTGGATTTATTTTTTATTAAAACTCTGCTATTTAATGTATTTTATGTTTAATGGCGTTTAATGTAATTAAGGAAGAAAAAAGAGAGATTGACATATTTATCAAAATTAAATTTAGAAATTCAAAACAAAGGGATTGATTCAAATCCAAAGGTGCTGGGAGTTATCTTATCTGAAAACTGAATATATCAGATAAGATAATATTATGCAATTTTAAGAAAAAATGGATTTTTCAAAGATCCTATCAATTGAGATGAGGATAAAAAGATAAATCGTCAAAATATGGAGCAGAAATTCAAAATCCAATAAGATAAAAGGCTAGGGGAAGGATCAACGATGGAACGCCCCCAGGCCAGGATCTGGCCACGAAAACGCGGCCAAAGCTGCATTTCTGTGACAATATATTTGAATTAGGGGGAGCAAATGCTCCCCCTATGTCTTTACGCTCTCCCTTATCTTTTTCTCCCTATAAATACCTGCATACTCTGAGGTCACAGGGATGATGAAGCAGAGAGTAGAAGTTAGGCTAATCTATAGTTTGTAACTTAGGTTTTTTATTTTTTTATGCAATTTTTGTTTTATTTATGTAACTAAGAGGTGAGGAGAGTTTCACAGAGGAATGAGAGGAAAGCTTGCTGAGGATGACACTGGCGTAAGTAAATCTTTTTTTCATTGTTATTTGAATCCAATTAAAGTTTTTTCTTCTTTACTCTTGTTTTTATTTGCTTCCCTCTTCTGTGTTTGTGAATTCAAACGACCCCAAAGCCTCAAAGTTTCCTTGCCTTGCAAGTACCGTTGATGTCTTATGGTGATGAATAGCCATTTCTATGGTAGTGTAGATTGCCCCTTCATTTCATAGTGTAAATCGGTAATGGGAAAGATTCTATTTGTCATACGTCACTCGCCTTTAAGAAAAGGTACATCTTCTATATGGTTCGAAGATAAGCAGGCTCCGAACAGATAAGTAAGTATTTTTTATGGTTTAACTTTTTTCTTTAAATTTTTAGTTTAGATCACCAACATCACCACTTCTCAACTCTATTCATGATTTTTTACTTTCTTTATACAAAATTATTTTCTAATTTTCTCTACCTTCTCAATATACCACTTTCTTAACAATTTAACATAATCTATTTTTCTTTTCTTTCTAAAGAATAAGATAATAACTTTTAACTATTTTTTATAACTTAAAAGAGAACTTACAAAAAGCTTCCATCGCTAGTCCCTCCTTGTGGATCACGACCCACATAGCTACTCACTATAATGGTAGCGTTGAGAACTTGCACACTTCTATTATAAAGTTCTGAAATTCTTTATTTTATGTATGCAGGATTCATCTCATAGGCGGTGACTAAACCTTCTTGACTTGTAATTTTAACCCGAACCTATCACTCTTTAATCAAAGTCAATTATTCCACCAAGTCACATTCTTTTGTTGAACATAGGTATTGACCATAATGACACAGTGATGATTTTCTAAGACTGGTCATGTAAAGGGAATAAGTTTCCTGACAGGATCTTTCATGATCCTATTCCTATTGGGGATTTGATTGCACATATTTATTGCATTATTCTTTATTACATATCCACATTTATCATGTAATAAATCTACTAAATTTCTTGTCTTAAATGTCTATTTTGCAGAAGATAATCATGGGAGAAAGAGGATAAAATCAAATAAATATCAGTTAAATTCATATTTAACTAGATCTATTTGTTTAGAGGAGGATGATCCCAAATTCAGTTGGTTAAATTTAGTTTTTGGTGAATCAAATGGTTAAAGCTAAAGATCAACCGAGGACAACGTCAAATACATAGTCCAAATCTAAAGGGATAAATTGATAGAGAGAAGATCAATGGATGAGATGAAGCAATATGACTCAGATTCTGGCTGCATACATTTTAGCATTTGAATCATATCTTTCGCTACCAGAACTCAAATCTGATGATTCAAGATAATCCAGAAAGAGGCCCTAAAGGGCTACAACACTTAAGTTGATCATTATTTCTAATTCTGTCATTTAATAAGTTATACTTAGCAATCAATACGCCAATAAGCTGCAGATCAGAACTGAATATCCACATTAAATCAAGTTTGGAGATAAGGGGAGGATTCAAATTTAGAAACAGCCAGCTCCCTTATCTTCATACTCCTCTACCCTCTGTATTTCTCCTATAAATACCTACAATCTCAAAGGCAAAAAAGGAATGATGAAGCAGAGAGTAGAATTTAGGCTAATTTGAATTTTGTAACTTAGGTTTTTTATTTTCTTTCATGTATTTTTTACTTTCTTTATGTAACTGAGAGGAGAGGATACTTTCTTTGAGGAATGAGAGCAAGCGTGTACTGAAGGTGACACCGATGTAAGTGATATTTTCTTCCATTGTTATTTGAATCGAATCAAATTTTCTTTTTCTTCTTTACTCTTATTTTCGTTTATTTCTCTCTTTTGTGTTTGTGGATCTAAATGAAACTGATAGCCTCGAAGTTGCCTTGCCCTTGCAAGTGCCGTTGATGGCTTATGGTGATGGATATCCATTTCTATGATAGTGTAGCTTACCCCTTCAATTCATAGTGTAATACGGGAATGGCCAAGATCCTATTTGTCATACTTCTCTCACCTTCAAGCAAAGGTACATCGTCGATATGGGTCAAAGGTAAGCAGGCGTCGAAGAGGTAAGTAAATTTTTTAGGTTTTAGGTTTCTTTTCTTTTAATTTTAGTGTAAATTATCAACACCACAATCTTTCAAATTTCTTTCACTCTTTCTCAATTTCTTTGTACATACCCACTTCTATTTTCTCCACCTTCTCTATCTGCCACTTTCTTCTTAACTTAACTTTAACTCTTTTTCATTTTCTTTTAAAGAACTAGAGAAGATCTTTAACAATTCTTTGTAACTTAAAAGAGTACTTGCTAAAAAAGCTTCCATCGCTAGTCCCTCCTTGTGGATCACGGCCCACATGCCACTTGCTATTGCGGTAGTATTGAGTACTTGCACTCTTTATTCTAAGTTCTAAAATTTTGTACTCTTGTGTGCAGGTAAAAACTCAATCAAATTTTAGTGCCATTGCTGGGGAGTGACAATAAGTAATTCTCTTTTTAGTTTATATTTTTGGTTAACTTTCTTCTTTGTTTTTGGTGTACAAATTTAACAACAAGGAATTTTTACTACAGTGGACATATAAGTGACCTTAGACTCTGCTCAAGAAAGTAGAGCCCAGAAGCTCTCAAATTTGCTACATTCCTATGGCAATCTGAGTGAACTACTAACCTGTATTTTCTACAGGTTGGCTGAATTATATAGTTTAATCTCTGCAGCATTTATTTTCTTGTTTGACTCACTGTATATACATTTCTAACACAACAGTAAAAAGTTGATTGTAAATACTAAAAATGATTTAGACTTTGTATTTAGGCACGTATCTATTTCATTACATTTTCTATTTACTGTTGAAGAGTGCTTAGCATTTAGTATAAGGTTCATTCTTGTATGAAATATTGCTTGAGTATTACTTTTTTCTATATACTTGTACACTGCACTAAATTGATTTAAGGCCTTATCATATAAACAAGATAAGGTGGGGAAGTCATTACCCTCCCCTCGCCCACAAACAATCTCCTCACTCACTAACCCAAGCCTAATTAAAACTGAGTAGAAGTTGCCCTAGGGACATCTTGGACTTAAGAGACTGACCTAAGGAGAAAGTTAATTTGAATTTGACAATTGCCAAATCGGTGTCTAAGGTTGAGCATTGAGGGGCGAAACCCCGAAGGCTAATGGTTTCGCTTAATTTGGCCCGTTGCTTCTGTGCGGATACCTCCCACCAATCTTGCCCCTACCTGGTTGATTAACTTGTGGTCAGATTTGACAATAAACCCCCCATGGACAGTCTAAGCAGTTAGGAGTCGTCTAGGTCTAAGGTCTACCCTAACTTAGTTTAGAATTTTTTCCTTTTTATTTGTTTGATTATTTGTTTGTTTTTCTTGATTTGTGTTTAACATTTTCTGTGTGATATGGCTTATAACAATAATTTTTTCAATTTTAATGGTAATCCATATTACACCCCTACCTCTTTTTCGAATATTACCAACCCGGTATTGAAATCACCTAGAGGGGGGGTGAATAGGTGATGGCTATATGAATATGACAATTTTGCGGAATTAAAACTTTCACACACAAATAGCACAAATAAAGACTTGCAATAAATACAATAATTAAGGTGCAAGAATTGAAAGGAGTAGAGTTAGAGAAAATTGATCAAACGCAAACGCAAGGATGTGTTTCCGAGGTTCGAGCCACGCTCTACGTCCCCGCCTTCACACTTGAAGGATTTGTACTACTATCGTTGATCCCACCGGATCGCCAATACAAGGACACACTTGTCCCTTACACTTGTGATGCCGCAACACCACCCGAAGCTCACTAGCTCCCTTGAGGCCGATGCCTCTACAACTTCACTCCAGAAGAAATGAGTGATCACACTTGATCACTTTACAAAAGCTCACTTGCACAATCCTAGAACCAAATATGTAGATGTAAAGCTTGGGATTGTGGTGTGCAAAATCTAGAGAGAAGCTAGAGGAATAGGCTACAAGTTGGGTGTTGGGAATTTAGGCTTTGGAAAATCTTTTATGAAGGAAAGCTTTGAAAATCTTTGTAAAACTCTTATGAAATATTTTGCAATAGTTGTCTAATCAATATGAGGTGACCCTCTATTTATAGGGGTCAAAAACAGCCTCAAAAACTCGTTGGAGACAAATCCCAAAAAGAAAAACAGTCAGAAAAACTAGCTGTTGGATCTGTCAGAACTTTTGACAGATTCCGGTCGACCGGGTCGGTCGACCGCCAACGGTCAAAAATATGACCGTTGGGGCTCATCGGTCGACCGGGTCGGTCGACCGAAAACTCCTGTGAAGGCAAGTGAACATCGGTCGACCGGGTCGGTCGACTGATATAGACGTGCACAGTATTGTGCACATCGGTCGACCGGGCCGGTCGACCGGTCACTGTGAGTTCTGAAAAACAGAACTTCCAGAACCAGAAAACTTGGATTTGGGTTTTGGGTTTCGGGTAAGATTTTGGAACTTGTAAAAACATGAAGTATAAGCATGTGTCATACTTCAATCATGTTAAAATAGTTTGATAAAATTCTTTTGAACACAAACTTGTTTTTCAATGAAAATGTTTTTCCAAAATTATTGTTTTTCTAAAAAGCGTATTTTCAAATATGTTCTCTTTTAAAAACCAAGTTAGAAATGGAATTGAAAAATCTTTTGAAGCCATGAACCTAACTAAGAGGTGTGTGTGTGATAATCCCATAGCTCTACTTCTAATATCTAGCTTTGACAAAATATCTAAAATAAAAATAAAAATACAAAGCTTGTTTTCTTCAATGTCTTGATCTTGTCTTGATATTGTCTTGATCTTCATATCATCATCTTGATCCCAAAGCATCCTAGTTGTGCATAGCTTGGGAATCTTCATTTTTGCGGCGTCCAAACTTGTGAGGCTTTTAGCGGAGCCGTCAAAAACCTGTTCTTGAACCTGAAATCCTTTTAACCAAAAATATTAGATACATAACTAAATATGTTTTGTTATCATCAAAATAACTGGGATAATGGCCTTTGGGCCAACAATCTCCCCCTTTTTGATGATGGCAAAACATATGTAGTTATCACAAAATATTTTGGGTAGAGTCTTCAAACGAAGCTCCCCCTCAACACAAGCATATATATAAAATCATACTCAGGCATATTATCACAAATCATAATCATAAACATTTTATTTCCATGCCAACAAAAGATGCCAAATACTCATGTCATATCATAGATGAAGGAAATGAGTCTCATACATGACATAAATACATAAAACACATAACCATATCCATGTCCACAACACAAAATAAAATACATGACAAAGCAAAAGATGTCCAACACAAAATATGTCAAGTACATAACAAAATAACAAAGTGTCACAAAATATCTCTCTCAAAATAACTCTCCCCCTTTTTGACATCATCAAAAGGGGAGGTCACTCCTCAGCACCATCATCACCATCATCGCCGTCTCCGTCATCATCACCACCCTCCTCTGAAGAAGCAACCTCCTCTGGATCCATGCCATCGACTCTGGTGCGCGGTGGAGGAACAGAAGAGTGAGCTCTGGGAGGAAATGGAGGACCGGTGGCAGGGAGTCGACAAGCAGTTGGAGTCCGATCAGGAACGAGCATGTCAAATTTTGAGAAAAGGGCCTGAAACTGGACATCCACGAATCTCATGGAATCAGCGAAATATGACATGTCGTTTCGGACCTCCTCTCGAAAAGCAGCGTCCTGAAGAGCACGAGCATCTAACTCTGCACGAATGGCTGCGTCGCGCTGGTCGGCCAAGGCCTGATGTGCCTCAAGCTGAGAGCGGACCTCCGAAGAGACAAGAGCAAGAAACTCAGGAGGAAATGCAGGTGCTGCAGAAGAAGAAGATCCTGGTGCTGAAGATGAGCCAGGACCAGCAGGAGGAAGAGGTGGTTGCACAGGAGCGTGTCTACGCAGCTGTGCTTCCATCATCTTCAGGACAACTCCATTGATGTTGGTCAGGGGATTTGATGGAGTTTCAGCAGAAAGATCAAAGTCAAGACCCCTAAGAAGATGGGTAATAAGCATGCCGTAGGGCAAGCTCCTACCCGCAGTACGGATCTGATCAGAGGCCATATGAGAGGCAATAACTCTAGGAAAGTTTACCTTAATCCCTTTAAGCAGACAAAAGATAATCAAAGGGACACAACCCCTAGCATGGCTATACTCACCATGTTTGGGGACAATGTTGTAAAAGATAATCTTGGCAAGGACTTGAGATTGAAGAGTGTATCGACTCACTACCTCATTCCTAACCAAGCCGGGGTTGTCATCCCCGTGAATCAGAGTAGAGGCGGTGAGTGAAGACTCACCCTCAGGAAATTCAAAGTCATGCAAATCATGTGAGTACACATCTGCTCCGCCAGTGGAGAGATGCAGAATCCTAGCAAATCGACCTATAGAAATGTCGATTTCCCTACCTAGAACTCTAGATGTGATGCGGTTACCATCAAATTCATAGTTGGCATAAAAGTAAGGAACAAGGGAAGTGTATACTTGCTCCTTGATGGACAAGAACTCAACTAGATTGTTGTTTTGCAAGATTTGAGGGATACCTAGATGTTCAAAATCCTGAATGGTAACAAATCTCCCTGAATTAATATTTCTAGTGGAGAGATGGGAGTATCTATCAGCAGCTAGATCATTTATAAAGGGCCGTACAGGTCTAGGAACCTGAGATGAGGGTTGAGCAATACCCTTCCCCTTCTCAGTTCGAGATCTCTTAGGCATGATAAATAAAAATGAAATTTTTAGATTAAAACAGGTTATGGCACGATCTAGAAGCTAAGCAACCTAAAATAGTGACAAAGGAAGAAAGATTTCTAAGCTAGAAGTGAAGATACACAATAAAAATTCGATTTTTACCTTGATGAAAAATTCTGAAACCCTAACTGAAAAAATCTAAAATTCTCCGAATCCGGTGGTTGGAAGTTGCTGAAATCGAAGATCCGGAAGTAGGATGAAGGATTTGAGATGGGTTTTAAAAAGATTTGGATTTGGTTGAAGGATTTGAGAGAACGAAATTTTGGGGAAAAATGGGGGCGTCCGTCGCTGAGTGAAATGAGAGAGAGAGAGAGAGAAAAATGAAAATATATAGCAGATTTGGGCAAAACACGACGATCGGTCGACCGGTCCGGTCGACCGAATCCAACCGAGAGCTCTGTAAATAAGATCGGTCGACCGGGTCAGTCGACCGACATATCCCGAGACCACAGCAGGTCAGCATCGGTCGACCGGAATTATGGTCGGTCGACCGGTAGCACAGAAAAAAATAAAAATTTTCTCTCAGGCAGAGTCGGTCGACCGGAGATTTAAGGGTCGGTCGACCGGCTTTGCCTGAAAAACAGTTAACAGCAATTTTGCCCCAAAAAAAAAAAAAAAATTTTAAGTAATTTTGTAGTCCAAAATAGGTATGATATATTAATCATATAGGAACACCAACAGGTTTTAAATCTTCATTAAGTCTTTACAAACATCAAAATACATGCAATCCAATTTTAATTTTATTTTCATATTTAAACAAAGATTTTAAAGATGTTGAAGCCGAATACCCAGTGACGGGTTCTGAACTTCATCCTCTTGATTCCTCTTGAATGAGTTGAGGTGCGCAATTGCCATCTTTAAGGTATTTGCTTAAATAGAAAATTTTACAAATGTTTTATTTTTATTTATGAAAATAATGTGTATATGTATACAAGTATATATTCACAAATAATATACTATACATGTGGACATACTATAAAACAAGGCATGAAACTAAAGATATCAAAAACTAAACATGGCATATACAATCATGATGGAGTTGCAAGTTTATACTAATCATGTATCAATGAGGCATAAGACTAAACTAGCAATCCTATAACAATTGTATATACAAAATTAAAATTCTTAAATGGAGATGTTACCAATTTACGGGCAATCTCCACAAATAGGTGCCTCCACGATAGCGATGCATGCATGATTTGTTCTTTAAGCTCCGATGCATCAACCACCCGGGCACCACCTCCTCCTAAGTCTTGGAGGATGTAGATCCACCTATACCTGTTTCATTTGAATTTGGTGGCTCTTTTGGTACCCAAATCTTAGTGGGTCCTTTGGGGTTAGATCTGGGGCGAACCCAAATAAATTTATTCTTAACATTATTTTTAGCATAACAAAATTTTTCTAAATGGCCTTTGCGGCCACAATGTGTGCAAATATAAATTCTACCACTATTGTACATAAAGGCATGGTTATGAGTGTGTGCATGTTTATGTGTGGGGTGTTTATGATGAACATGTTTCCCTTGAGCTACTCCTTAGGAAATTTAGATGCAAGCTTGTTAAAATCAAATGCGCATTTCTTTAAAGTTTTATCTAAAGAATCAACACGTTTTTGAATTTCAACAAAAACATTTTTATCATTAGAAATCATGGGGGTTTTTCCTTTATTAGCTACCTTATACTTATCAAAATCATTTTTCAATTTTTCAAAAGAACTAGATAACTCATTTTTCTCTTTTTCAATAATATTAATCTTATCTCTCAAAGACTCATTTTCCCTTTTTAACTTTTTATTATGAGATTGCGAAATCTCATATCTATGTTGTAATTCCTCAAAGAATTGTGCTAGTTCATCCATAGTGAGGTCATCATCATCAAGAGTGTTATCAAATGTTACCTTAGAAGCGTCGTCTCCTTGTGCCATGAAGCACATGTTGGCGGCGTCGTGCTCCTCTTCGGATTCCGACTCCGAATCATCCCATGTAGCGGCCAAGGCTTTCTTCTTTCTTTGCCCATTCTTGGATGTGGTTGCTTGTAGAGCGGGGCAATCGGCAATTAGGTGACCGATCTTCTTGCAATGAAAGCAAGGACCGGGTTCGTCTCTTTTCTTCTCGTACCTTCCTTGAGGCTTCCCTCTTCGGAAGTTACTTTGCCGTCCCTTCTTGTAAAACATCTTGCCCACCTTCCGGATGAGCATGGCGAAATCCTCATCGCAATCTTCTGATGAGTCATCCTCTTCGTGTATGGTAGGAGCGGCTTTGAAGGCAATGGTCTTCTTCTTTGGTGCCTCCCTTTCTTCTCTAACTTTCATCTCCATCTCATGCGTCTTGAGATTTCCGATGAAGCCGGAGAAGTCCATCTCCTCTTTGTCATTGAGCTCCTTGAGTGTGGTCGCCTTGACTTCCCAAGCTTTGGGAAGAGCTCTAATCACCTTCCTTATCTTTTGATCATTATCAATCTTGTCGCCTAAGGAAGAAAGAGCATTAGTTATTTTTGTAAAACGAGTGAGCATGTCATCAATGCTCTCATTATCAAACATGTAAAAGTTCTCATATTGAGAACGTAGCAAGTCAACTTTGGCTCTCTTGACTTGAGACGTTCCCTCATGAGTCACAATGAGTATGTTCCAAACCTCAAATGCGGATTTACAATTTATTATGCGTGCAAGGTCATCTTCATTTAATGCTTGGGTCAATGCATATTGTGCCCTAGCATTAGCCTCATAGTCTTTGGAAATATCCTCGGACCATGTGCTCTCATCACTAGTGGGTTCAATAAAATCTTTGGTAATGGCCCTAGCTACCCTAACTCCTAGGGATTTAAGGAAGAGATTCATTTTCACCTTCCAAATGGGGAAGTTTAAACCATCAAACTTGGGTGGGGATTTAATGCTAGAAAAGTCCATGGATGCCATGAATGCTCAAGCAAATGTAAATTCAACACAAATGTATATAGCCAAATATGGATCTCCCTAAGGTTGTTAGACCTAAGTTGTAGGGTTAGGCTCTGATACCAATTGAAATCACCTAGAGGGGGGGGTGAGTAGGTGATGGCTATATGAAATATGACAATTTTGCGGAATTAAAACTTTCACACACAAATAGCACAAATAAAGACTTGCAATAAATACAATAATTAAGGTGCAAGAATTGAAAGGAGTAGAGTTAGAGAAAATTGATCAAACGCAAACGCAAGAATGTGTTTCCGAGGTTCGAGCCACGCTCTACGTCCCCGCCTTCACACTTGAAGGATTTGCACTACTATCGTTGATCCCACCGGATCGCCAATACAAGGACACACTTGTCCCTTACACTTGTGATGCCGCAACACCACCCGAAGCTCACTAGCTCCCTTGAGGCCGATGCCTCTACAACTTCACTCCAAGAAGAAATGAGTGATCACACTTGATCACTTTACAAAAGCTCACTTGCACAATCCTAGAACCAAATATGTAGATGTAAAGCTTGGGATTGTGGTGTGCAAAATCTAGAGAGAAGCTAGAGGAATAGGCTACAAGTTGGGTGTTGGGAATTTAGGCTTTGGAAAATCTTTTATGAAGGAAAGCTTTGAAAATCTTTGTAAAACTCTTATGAAATATTTTGCAATAGTTGTCTAATCAATATGAGGTGATCCTCTATTTATAGGGGTCAAAAACAGCCTCAAAAACTCGTTGGAGACAAATCTCAAAAGAAAAACAGTCAGAAAAACTAGCTGTTGGATCTGTCAGAACTTTTGACAGATTCCGGTCGACCGGGTCGGTCGACCGCCAACGGTCAAAAATATGACCGTTGGGGCTCATCGGTCGACCGGGTCGGTCGACCGAAAACTCCTGTGAAGGCAAGTGAACATCGGTCGACCGGGTCGGTCGACTGATATAGACGTGCACAGTATTGTGCACATCGGTCGACCGGGCCGGTCGACCGGTCACTGTGAGTTCTGAAAAACAGAACTTCCAGAACCAGAAAACTTGGATTTGGGTTTTGGGTTTTGGGTAAGATTTTGGAACTTGTAAAAACATGAAGTATAAGCATGTGTCATACTTCAATCATGTTAAAAATAGTTTGATAAAATTCTTTTGAACACAAACTTGTTTTTCAATGAAAATGTTTTTCCAAAATTATTGTTTTTTCTAAAAAGCGTATTTTCAAATATGTTCTCTTTTAAAAACCAAGTTAGAAATGGAATTGAAAAATCTTTTTGAAGCCATGAACCTAACTAAGAGGTGTGTGTGTGATAATCCCATAGCTCTACTTCTAATATCTAGCTTTGACAAAATATCTAAAATAAAAATAAAAATACAAAGCTTGTTTTCTTCAATGTCTTGATCTTGTCTTGATATTGTCTTGATCTTCATATCATCATCTTGATCCCAAAGCATCCTAGTTGTGCATAGCTTGGGAATCTTCATTTTTGCGGCGTCCAAACTTGTGAGTCTTTTAGCGGAGCCGTCAAAACCTGTTCTTGAACCTGAAATCCTTTTAACCAAAAATATTAGATACATAACTAAATATGTTTTGTTATCATCAAAATAACTGGGATAATGGCCTTTGGGCCAACAGGTATATCATAACTTTAACCAACCTAGTGTGCTGGTTTGGTCTTATCCGAATCAATATAACCCATGCCCCATCCGAATCAATATAACCCATGCCCCCAATCTTATCACCATAATTTTCAAAATAATTTCAACTCTTCAAAGAGTCAATGGGGATTCACCTCCCCCGAGTCTAATTTTCAACCAACTTGTCCTCCTTATCCACCTTGTCTACAATATTTTCAAGATTCAGACTCAGTTCCACCAGTTCAAAATAAAAAACCATCAATCTTGGAAATGAGTATGCGTGAGTCCAAGTAACAATCAAAAAATCTTGTAGAGTGACAATTTCACCACAAATTCTAAAATAAAACTTCATCTTTTCAAGTCCAATCGGAACAAAATGATGAACCAACCGACTATGAAAAGATGCTTGAAGCCATGACTCAGGCTCAAATTGATCGTAATCATGACATAGATATGACGGTCTAAACTCTCCATTCTCACCGTTTGACCATTTCTGACGTCGCTAACCATTCTGTTAGATCCGAAGAATCATCTTGTTTTGGAAAACAAGTTTCCATTTCAGCACACCCATTTGAACTTTCCCAAACTCCAAATTTTGAAAATGACATTGACAGTTTGGCAAGTTATCCCTTTCCTGAAATTGAACTTGAGAATGAATATGATCCTGAACCTCAACTTGGTGATTCAATTCTACTTCTTGATTCAATAATGACTCCGGTGTCTTCACCTGATTTCAATCTTTTTTCCGAGTCAACATTTGATCCTATGCCGATTCATCATGAAATTGAATCGCCAAACTTTTATGATCATCATATTGAACTTGATCAATTTCATACTTTTGAAAGTCTCATTGACAAATTGGCAAGTTCTCATTTTTATGAAATTGACTCAACGAGAAATTAGACCTAGATTCTCTAATTTGTGATCCAGTTCAAATTCCTGAATCAATATTGACTCCTGTTTTGTTACCCAACTTAAGTAATATTTTAGAGTCAGTTTTGATTCCCACACCTGTCATTCTTGAACTTGAATCACCAATATTAAGTCACATTTCGTTGTTGGAAAAAGAATGTGGACTTGAGTTTCAACTTCTTGATTTGGACCCACTTCCTGAACCAATCTCAGCTATTGAACCTTTACTTGACTTAAGTCACTTTCCTGAGTCGTTATTAGTTCCCGTACTTCCTAATCTCAAGTCAATCATTCCATCTTTTCATACTCCATTTTGGGACAAGGGTATTAATAAATTTGACTCCGAAATTATTTGTAAAATTTTGAAATTAGATGGGGTAAATTTTTAATAAAATTGTTTATATATACATCATTTTAGTGCGTGATATTACAGAGGTTTTTGGTGGGTTCCTCCAAACTCACGCAAATTCGATTGGGTCACATTTCGTAGACCAATCAGACCACCACCGGAACTAACATCTTAAGGTAATATTTTTCTTCCCTTTCTTCTTTTTCATGCATCTATGCGTTAATTCATACATTGAGGACAATGCATGAGATAGGTGCGGGGGAGGGTCTAACATAACTTAGGTTTTCCCTTTTTATTAAACTTTTTTAACATTTTCTTTACTTTTAAAAATTTTTTGAAAATAGAAACAATATTTTGACATATTTTCTGTAAGAAATTAAGTCAATTTTAAGGAATAGGATAATCATAATTAGGATTTCTTATACTTGATCAAAATAAGATTATTTGTTTGATTTTTAGGGTTAGGAAGATAATTTGTCAAAGTAATTTAATCTTGATCTTTGCCTTGGTGAAATATGCGCACTTTGTACACTTACACACTTAGGGTTCAAAAATAAAGATTATTATGCCATATAAAATATATATATATATATGTATATCTATGAAAAATAAACAAATCTAATTATTGATTAGCTAGGTGCTTTGGCCTAAGCAAGCTTGGTATTTATGCAAAAGATGATTAGATAAGTTTGAAAAAAAAAAAAAAAAGAAATATATATATATATATAAAAATTCTCTGATTAAGCTGGGTATTTGTGCCTCATAAAATATAAGTATTCACGCCTAAAAGCGGTTCATATAATAAAATCCTTAATTTTGTGGCATTGTTTGCTCAAGTCCTTAAGTCCTTCGGGTATTTTCTCACCCGGTGCTCTAAGACTATTTGGTTTGGGAGTCACCGACTAAAGGCTCATTACATGGACAAATTAGAAAGCCTAATAGAACTAAGGAATAATGTCACCAAAAAAAAAATAAAAAATATATATATATAAATAAATAAATAAGGCATAATACTTAGAGTTAAAGAACCCTTAGTCAAAACTTCACGGTCACGAAGGTACATATGACTTAGGGTAAAGTAATAGACTAGATGAAAAGCACAATTTGACTCCTTACTTTGATTGATAATATGTTTTTGAATAGAGATTAAGTTTAAAAATAAAAATTTCAATTTACCTATAACGTATAGATAACTTAAATCTTACAATAATATTTCAAATATTAACATTTTTCTCTTTCGTTATGGATTTTGTGGGTGCAATTCACTGAAAATCCTCACGAGATAAAACTCGTCCTCTAGGGGTAACTTAGAGGTTTAACGGCTTCTTGCACAAGCTCAGTGCAATCGCGTGACCTGCGAAAGTGGTCTAATCATCTTTGGTTTAGTTTTGTTGTTTTGCTCGAGGACGAGCAAAAGATAGGTGTGGGGGTGTAATTGCACACATTTATTGTATTATTCTTTATTACATATCCACATTTATCATGTAATAAATTTGATAAATTTCTTATCTTAAATGTCTAGTTTGCAGAAGATAATCATGGGGAGAAAGAGGATAAAATTAAATAAATATCAGTTAAATTCAAATTTAACTAGTTCTATTCGGTTAGAGGAGGTTGATCCCAAATCCAGTTGGTTAAATTTAGTTTTGGTGAATCAAGTGGTTAAATGGATTCAAGCTGATTAAATAACATCAAATAACATCAAATGGATTTAGTTATCCCAAATCCAGTTGGTTAAATAACATCAAATACAGAGTCTAAATCCAAAGGGATAAATGGATAGAGAGAAGATCAATCGATGAGATGAAGCAGTTTTGACTCAGATTCTGGCTGGTTACATTTTAGTATTTGAATCATAACTTTCGCTACCAGAACTCAAATCTGATGATTCAAGCTGATCCAGAAAGCGGACGTAATGGGCTACAACTCTTAAGTTGATCATTATTTCTAATTCTGTCATTTGATAAGTTATATGTAGCAATCAATATGCCAATAAGCTGCAGATTAGAACTAAATATCCACATCAAATCAAGTTTGGAGATAAGGGGAGGATTCAAATTCAGAAATAGCCAGCTTCTCTTATCTTTATACTCCTCTACCCTCTATATTTCTTCTATAAATACCTGCAATCTCAAGGCAAAAAAGGAACGACGAAGCAGAGAGTAGAATTTAGGCTAATTTGTAGTTTGTAACTCATGTTTTATATTTTCTCTTATGTAATTTTTATTTTCTTTATGTAACTGATAGGAGAGAATACTTTCATGGAGGAATGAGAGCAAGCTTGTACTGAAGGTGACACCGGTTTAAGCGATCTTTTCTTCCATTTTTATTTGAATCGAATCAAAGTCTCTTTTTCTTCTTTACTCTTATTTTCGTTTACTCCCCTCTTTTGTGTTTGTGGATCCAAATGAAATTGATAGCCTCGAAGTTATCTTGACCTTGCAAGTGCCGTTGATATCTTATGGTGATGGATATCCATTTTTATGATAGTGTAGCTTGCCTCTTCAATTCATAGTGTAATACGGGAATGGCCAAGATCCTATTTGTCATACTTCGCTCGCCTTCAAGCAAAAGTACATCGTCGATACGAGTCAAAGGTAAGCAAGCGCTGAAGAAGTAAGTAACTTTTTTAGGTTTTAGTTTTCTTTTCTTTTAATTTTACTGTAAATTATTAACACCACAATCTTTGAAATTTCTTTCACTCCTTTTCAATTTCTTTGTACATACCCACTTCTATTTTCTCTACCTTCTCTATCTGTCACTTTCTTCTTAACTTAATTTTAACTCTTTTTCATTTTCTTTTAAAGGACTAGAAGATCTTTAACCATTCTTTGTAACTTTGAGTACTTGCTAAAAAAGCTTCCATCGCTAGTCCCTCCTTGTGGATCACGACCCGCATAGCCACTTGTTATTGCGGTAGTATTGAGTACTTGCACTCTTTATTCTAAGTTCTAAAATTATGTATTCTTGTGTGCAGATAAAAACACAATCAGGGTTGAATTATATTCATAGTAAAGAGGTCAATAAAGTGGGTTTGGTGAACCACCACATTATCTTGATTGGATGGCAACGCTTGACCAATCCGACCACCACCGGAGCCACCTTCTTAAGGTAATATTTCCTTCTCTTTCTTCTTTTTCATGCATTTATGCATTCATTTATATATTGAGGACAATACATGAGATAGGTGTAGGGGAGGGTTCTAACATAACATAAGTTTTCTTTTCATATAATTTTTTTTAACATTTTCCTTTCTTAAAAAATATTTTGAAAAGAAAGCAATTTTTGACATATTTTTTGTAAGACATTAGGTCAATTTTAAGGAGCAGGAGAATCATAATTAGGATTTCTTATACTTCGTCAAAATAAGATTATTTGTTTGATTTCTAGAGTTAGGAAGAAAATTTGAAAAAGTAATTTAGTCTTGATTTTTATCTTGATGAAATATGCATGCTTTATACACTTACACACCTAGGGTACAAAAACAAAGATTCTTATGCCTTATAAAAAATAAAAAAAGAATATATATATATATATAATTCTCTTATTAAGTTGGGTATTTGTGCCTCATAAAGCATAAGTATTCACGCTTAAAAGTGGTCCATATAATAAATAATTTTTTAGTTTTATGGCCTTGTTTGCTCAAGTCTTAAGTCCTTGGGGTGTTTTCTCACCCTGTGCCCTAAGACCGTTTGGTTTGGGGGTCACCGATTAATGGCTTGTTACATGAGCAGATTAGAAAGCTTAATGGAACTAAGAAATAATATCACCAAAATGTTAGAAAAAAGGAAAAGAAAAGAAAAGAAGGCATAAAAGTTAGAGTTAAAGACCCCGAGTCAAAATTTCACGGTCACAAAAGTGCATATGACTTAGGGTAAAATAATAAACTAGATGAGAAATATAATTTGACTCCTTACATTGATTGGTAACATGTTTTGAATAGAGACTAAGTTTAGGAATGAAAAATTCAGTTTTCCTTTAACTTATAGATTACTTGAACTCTTACAATAACACTTCAAATATTTTCTCTCCTTTTCAAAATTCTTTTTGAAAATACTAACACTTTGTTTCTTTTCTTGGCTCAAAGGTAACAATCCCTGATTTTGTGTTTTGATGATAACAAAACATATGAAGTTATTTGGTATTAGTCAAGTTCAAGAGTATGTTTCAGGGTTCAAGAAGATCTAACATGTTTCTTTCTCTAAAGTTAGGTGATGATGGCTCAAGGGTAATCAAGTATGGGATTATAGCTTAATACACTCAACGTCGCTATCAGAGAAGTCCGCTTGAAGATTCTTATAGTCGATTAGAACCTTGTAAGAATCTAGTTTGTTAAAGAGTAAAATATAGATTTGAGGCTCAAAGATATACACACACAAAAATGCACATTTTTGGAAGAATAGTTTATTTTGTTTTTGACATGTTTGGTTTTAATACTTGTTCCATATTTCCTTAAAAAATTTGTATCTCAGTTTAGAACTTGTATCTTATTGCTATACATGTCTTCTCTCTTCCAAAATTCATAAAAGAATTATTTAAAAAATTTCTTGATTTTCAAGACCTTGTCCCACCCTGTTTTTGCCTAGGTCGGTCGACCGGGTGGTCGACTGTGCATATTACAGGCCAGAATGGTCGACCGCGCGGTCAACCGAATCTCTGGCATAAGGGGTGTGCATGTTGTGCACATTCCCGATCAACCAACTGATCAATCGATCCCCTTTTCTGGTTGACCGGTGGGTCCATCGACTGTAATCATGTTGGCCTCGGTTAATCACGGTGGATCAACCGGTCAACCGCCAGCAACGGTCAAATTTTTTAAAATGGTTGGTCAACCTGGAGGTCGACCGACACACTGTAAGGTTGGCAGTAATGGCCAGAATTTGAAATCTGTATTTTATCATGTTTTTTAAAATGTGGAGATTTGAATTCCTATGGTCAAATTCTTCTTTTTCAGACCTAGTAAACAATTCTAAAAGTGTTTTTCTAAAACCTATATAAAAGGTCATTGGGATTGATTATTTACAACAACAAATTCTATTGAAAATCTTGTTTTTACTTTCAGAGAGAAAAAGTTTCAAAGTTTTCTTTTGTGCTCTCATTTTCAAAGTTCTAATTGAGTTTTTCTGCTCCTAAAATCTCTTTTTTCTGATTTTCACTCTCACATAGATCCTTGAGCTTTAAATTTACATTTCAATATTATAATTTACATTCTTGAGCTTCAAATCTAGTCAAGGAAAGCTGTTGGCCCGGATGGGATTCCTATTGAGGTATGGAGATGTTAGGAGAGGTGGGCGTGAGATGACTGACAAGCCTCTTTAACAAGATCTGGCTAACTAAAAAGATGCCAAATGAGTAGAGGAAGAGTACCTTAGTACCTCTCGATAAGAATAAGAGTAATATCCAGAGTTGTTCAAACTATCGTGGAATAAAACTCATGTGCTAATTGAACACAGGTTAAGGCAGAATGTTACAATATCAGAGAACCAGTTTGGGTTCATGCCGGGGTGATCGACGACAGAGGCTATTCATTTGCTTCGTCAACTTATAGAATGATTTCGAGAAAGAAAGAGAAATTTGCATATGGTCTTTATGGATTTAGAAAAAGCTTATGATAAGATTCCAATAGAGGTATTATGGTGGACATTGATGAAAAAGGGAGTCCCTATCAAATATATTGTCATAATTATGGATATGTACGATGGAGTAGTGTCAAATGTCAGAACTTGTGGAGGCATAACGAGTGATTTTTCTATCACAATTGGATTGCATCAAGGATCTGCTTTGAGTCCATTCTTATTCGTCATAGTGATGGATAAGCTTACTAGAGCTATTCAGGATGAAATACCATGGTGTATGCTATTTGCTGATGATATTGTCCTAGTCGATGAGACGAGAGCTGGCGTATATGCCAAATTGGAGTTATGAAGGCAAACTCTAGAATCTCGAGATTTTAGATTAAGTAGGGCCAAAACAGAGTATATGGAGTGTAAATTCAGTAAACAGGGAATCCGAGATTATAGTTTTGTGAGACTAGATGGACAAGAAATACTGATGAGCCGTTATTTTAAGTACTTGAATTCTATTATCCAAAAGGATGGGGAGATAGATAGTGATATTAACCATAGAATCCAAGCCGGCTGGTTAAAATGGAGGAGCGCAATAGGAGTTTTATGTGATCGTAACATTCTGTTATGGCTGAAAGGAAAGTTTTATCGGACTGCTATTAGGCCAGCTTTGTTATATAGCACAGAAGTTGGTCTATAAAGAGATATCATGCCCAGAAGATGAGTGTAGCAGAGATGCCCATACTTCATTCGATGTGTGGTAAAACGCGAAGAGATAAGGTGAGAAATGAGGATATCAATATTAAGATAGGTGTAGCCTCTATAGAAGATAAGATGAGAGAAAATCGCCTATAATGGTTTGGTCATGTCCAATGTAGACCTACAGATGCGCCAGTTCAGCGAGTAGAGCGTATCAATTTAGGGCAAGTTAAAAGAACACAGGGGAAACCGAAGAAAACATGGATGGGGGTATTACGACAAAATATAGAGGCTAAAGGTCTTAGTGAAGGCAAATTGCTTGATAGGAATGAGTGAGGAAAGCTGATCCATGTGCCTAACCAGGTGTAGTTCTCTTTTGGTTCATGTAGCCTACCCCAAATACTTGGGAAAAATGGCTTAGTTGTTGTTGTACTCTATAGGGTTTTGTAAGAGAGTTGTAAAGAGAGAGTTTGTGATCTCTTGATTACCAAGAGCTTGTTATCTCAATTGGCTTTGTGTTGCCTCTGGTGTAGAGAATTGAGTTGGGGAGTTGTGTACTCTGAGTGGTTGTAATTCCTTGTTTAAGGTCCCTTTGTGGAAGATCTAATAATGGATATCCTTCATGGTGGTGAAGGCGGGGACGTAGAGCGGTGGCTCTAACCTCAAAACAAATCTTTTTGTTTGCGATTACCTTATTGTCTTTATTTACTTAATTATCATTTATTCATTCTTGTCGATTAATACTCATCTCAACAAGATAGCAATTGAGCACCTCAACTCTTATCTAGAGGAATCACGAGAGGAAGTTCAGAGCCCTTCACGAAAAATCCGGCTTCAAATCTTGTTTTGAGTGATTGATTGCATCATTCATCATAAATTGATTAGAATTTGCATTTGATTAGCTAAACACCTATTCACCCCCCTCTAGGTGTAATTTCAATTGGTATCAGAGCTTTAGTCTCTAGAATTTTCGCTTAACCACCTTAGAGAGATCCTAGTTGCTAATCATTTCATTAATATCTTCATTCTCATCCACTATAGTAAAAATGGTCATACATATTAAGACCCCTCCCAATTTTATGGACTTAACTTTCCCATATGGAAGGTTAAGATGACTGTGTTTTTGCAATCCCTGGGAAGCCGGGATGCAAAGGCGGTGACTAAGCCCTTTGGTGTACCCGCTGGTGATGAGGACACCTGGTCCGACATTGCCACTAAAGAATTTGATGCCAATCCAAAGGCACGCTATGCATTGCTTCAAGCCTTAAACGATGACGACATAGTTAGGGTCATTCATTGCAAATCCGCCTACGAGATTTGGTCACACCTAGTGGAACATCACAAGTTAAGAGGGCTAAAATTATCTCTTGTGTTCCCAATATGAGAACTTTACTATGCATGACATGAGTCCATTGATGATATGGTTACAAAATTTACTAAAATAACTAGTGGTCTTACTTCTTTAGGTGATGCCATTGTCAATGATCAAAAAGTATGGATGTTCAATCATACACATCCACCCTCATGGAAAGTCAAGGCTACTACATTGAAGAGCTAAACGACAAAGAAGAGATGGAGCTCATCATTCTTATCGGCAACCTTAAGACCCCTGAGATGGAGAGAAAGACTAGAGAAGAGACAACACCGCAAAAGAAAAAGACGATTGCCTTCAAGTCTACTCCCACCATCTCCGATGATGATGAAAAAGACGAAGATGATGAAGATCTTTTCCTCCTTGTGAGAAATGTAAGGAGGGTGTACAACAAGGCAAAGATCAACAACAGAAGATGATGGGGAGGAAAGGAGGAAAAGAAAATTATTTGTTTCAACTTTCAGAAATCCGGACATATCATTGCCGGATGATCGAAAATAAAAAACAAGCCATCTTCCTCAAACAAGCCATCTATCTTAAAGAAGCCATTTAAGAAGAAAGCTCTCAAACCTACATGAGATTTAGAAAGTGAATCCGAAGAGAAGGTGGACACGACAAATGTGTGTTTCATAGGAAAATGATAACACACCTAAAGTAACTTCTGAACCATCTCTTAATGATTGCGATTTAACTATGGATGAATTAGGAGATGCATTTGTAGAACTTTCAAATAATTTTGATTTTCTAAAGAAGAAATATCTAAAAAGGAAAAAAGTGAAAAGGATGTTCTTCAAAATAAAATTATCACTCTTTCCAAAGAAAAGGATGATTTATCTTTCACTCTTTTATCTACGCAGAAAATTTTTGATGCATACAAGATTTCATTTAAAGCATAGCTTCCATTGATTGATGAAAATGAAATCTCTATTTTAAAAACTAAAATTAACACTTTGGGAAATGTTTTAAAGAAATGTGAGTTTGATAAGGCTAGATTAAAGGCCATGTTTTTTAAGAAAAATTCTTATAAGAAACATATTTATGCTACTTATGCTCACAATTCTAAATCACATACTAAGCATGCTCATGTTCCA
Source organism: Agave tequilana (assembly GCA_038442645.1). Lineage (NCBI taxonomy): Eukaryota > Viridiplantae > Streptophyta > Magnoliopsida > Asparagales > Asparagaceae > Agave > Agave tequilana. The sequence continues at coordinate 30,794 of JAVJIF010003663.1, forward strand.
CATGCTCATCAAACACATCATGCATTTAAGTATGGTAGAGTTTATTCATGTACTGACCGGTCACATGTACTGCATATTTATTGTCACATTCTCATACTTATTATATAATAAACTCTGCTTTTAATCTTAATTATTGTCTAATTTACATGCATGCCCATTGCTAGAGGAAAGAAAGAGAAACGAGCCCAAAAGCCCATCAAAATTCTGATTTAATTCAGAATTAATTCGAAATCAGAAAATCATGACAGATCATGGCAAATCAGAGAAGTTGGAAACCGATTAAAATAAATCTTCCTAAATCAATCGGTTAAAGCCAGAGATCAAAGGCCGCTTTGTCAAATCCAGAAGCTGAAACAGCAAATCCAGCCAGACAAAAGGTGGCCACATCACATGCCATCCATACTTCCACCTGGATGTGGCCATTTGGCCACATCCAGGTAGCGGATCCGCGGCCGTTTGGTGGAGATAAGGGGAGCGTTTGCTCCCCTTATCTCCTCACTCCTCTCCCATCTGGGTTTTTGTCTATAAAAGGCAGGTTTCGCAGTGAAAAAGGGAGCGATCATGCAAAGATAGACTTTAGGCCAGCTTTTCCTTCTTTTTAATGTAGATTTTTATTTTTCTTTTTATGTAATTTTTAGTTTTATTTATGTAATTTAGAGGAGATTAGAGTTTAATAGGAGAACGAGAGTGAAGCTTGTACTGAGAGTGACACCGGTATAAGTTGTTCTTCTTTTCTCTTATTGTTACAATATTGAATCTATAGTTGCATTTATAAGTTCTTCTTTATTTTTTGTGTTCTTCTTCTTCCTTTCTACTTTTCTTCTTTTTGGTATCAATTTCTATCCAAGTGACTCTTATAGCATCGAAAGAGCCTTGCCTTTGCGAGTGCCATCGATAGCTCATGATAATGGATTTTTCGTCTCATTCTATATCATTTCATACTTGTATCGTCTTGATGATGTAATATTTAAGAGATGGGAATCAACTCTTATGGGCTATGCGATGTTTGCCTCTACTTCAAGGTAACATCATTGCCACAGATTCAAGGCAAGTATTGGGCCAAAGGAGGTAAGTATTTTTTAGTTTTCCTTCTTTTAATTCTTTAGCTTAGATTACCAACACCATCAACATCCAAATCTTTTTCACTCTTGTTCAATTTCTTTGTACATATCCACTTCTATTTTCTCCACCTTCTCTATCTACCACTTTCTTTTTAACTTAACTGTAACTTATATTTTCTTTTCTTTTAAGGAACTAAAAGAAGATCTTTAACGATTCTTTGTAGCATAAAAGAGAACTTTCTAAAAAAGCTTCCATCGCTAGTCCCTCCTTGTGGATCACGACCCGCATAGCTACTTGCTATAACGGTAGTATTGAGTACTTGCACTTCTATTCTTAAAGTTCTAAAATTCTGTATTTTTGTGCAAGCTAAACCTCAATCAAATTTTGGCGCCGTTGCCGGGGAGGGACGATAAGTTATTCTCTTTTTAGATTTATATTTTTTGTTAACTTTCTTCTTTGTTCTTGGTGTACAGGTTTGACAACAAAGAAATTTTACTACAGTAGACATGGTGGCCCTGGACTCTGCTCAAGAAAGAAAAGCCCAGAATCCCTCAGATTTGCTACATTTCTGTGGCAATCTGAGTGAACTACTAACCTGTATTTTCTGCAGGTTGGCTGAATTACAAAGTTTAATATCTGTAGCTATTTTTTTCTTATTTGACTCACTGTACATACATTTCTAGCAATAATAGTAAAAGATTTATTGTAAATGCTAAAAATGATTTGGACTTTGCATTTAGGCACGTGTCTATTTCATTAAATTTTCTATTCACTATTTAAAAGTGCTGGAGCAAGGTATGTGTGCATAGTATTTAATATAAGGTTCATGCTTGTATGAAATATTGCTTGAGTGTTACATTTTTTCTATATACTTGTACACTACACTAAATTGATTTAAGGGCTTATCCTATAAAAAAGATAAGGTGGGAAAGTCATTACCCTCCCTTAGCCCACAAATAATCTCCTCAGTCACTAACCCAAGCCTAACTAAAACTGAGTAGACGTTGGTCCTAGGGACATCTCAGACTCAAATAGGAGACTAACCTAAGGGGGAAGTTGATTTGAATTTGACTCTTGCCAAATCGGTGTCTAAGGTTGGGAATTGAGGGTCGAAACCCCGAAGGCTAGTGGTTTTGGCATAATTAGGCCCGTTGCTTTAAGCATGGATACCTCCCACCAATCTTGTTCTTACCTGGCCGATTAACTTGTGGTCAGATTCAGCAATATACCCCCTGTGGACAGTCTAACCAGTTAGGAGTCGCTAGGTCTAAGGTTTCCCCTAACTTAGGTTAGATTTTTTTTCTTTTTATTTGTTTGCTTATTTGTTTGTTTTTCTTTGTTTATATTTCACATTTTCTGTGTTATATGGCTTATAATAGTAATTTTTTCAATTATAATGGTAATCCATATTACACCCTGACCTCTTTTTCAGATATTACCAACCCGGCATATCATAACTTTAACCAACCTAGTGTGCCGGGTTGGCCTGATCCGAATCAATATAACCTATGCCCCAATCTTTTGACCATAATTTCTAAAATAATTTCAACTCTTCAAAGAGTCAATGGGGATTCACCTTCCCCGAATCTAATTTTCAACTAACTTGTCCTCTTTATCCACCTTGTCCACAATATTTTCAAGATTCATACTCAATTCCACCAGTTTAAAATAGAAAACCATCAATCTTTGAAATAACTATGCGTGAGTCCAAGCAATAATCACAAAGTCTGACGGACTTACAATTTCACCACAAATTTCAAACAAAACTTCATCTTTTCAAGTCCAATCGCAACAAAATGATGAACAAATCGACTATTAAAAGATGCTTAAAGCCATGACTCAGGCTCTAATTGCTCGTAATCATGACATAGATATAATGGTCTAAACTCTCCATTCTCACCGTTTGACCATTTCTGATGTTGCTAACTATTCTGTTAGAGCCGAAGAATTATGTTATTTTAGAAAATAAGATTCGATTTCAGCACACCCATTTGAACTTGCCCAAACCCCAAATTTTGAAAATGAAATTGACATTTTGGCAAGTTATCCCTTTCCTGAAGTTGAACTTGAGAATGAATATGATCCTGAACCTAAACTTCGTAATTCAATTCTACTTCCTGATTCAATAATGACTCCGGTGTCTTCACCTGATTTTAATTTTTTCCCGAGTCAACATTGGATCATGTGCCAATTCATCATGAAATTGAATCGCCAATCTTTTATGATCATCATATTGAACTTGACCAATTTCATACTTTTGAAAGTCCCATTGACAAATTGGCAAGTTCTCATTTTTATAAAATTGAACTCAATGAGAAATGTGACCTAGATTCTCAAATTTATGATCCAGTTCAAATTCCTGAATCAATATTGACTTCTGTTTTGTTACCAACTTGAGTAATATTTTAGAGTCAGTTTGATTCCCACACCTATCATTCTTGAACATGAATTACCAATGTTAAGTCATATACTGTTGTTGGGAAATGAATGTGGACTTGAGTTTCAGCTTCTTAATTAGGACTCACTTCCTGAACCAATCTCGACTCCTGAACCTTTACTTGACTTAAGTCACTTTTCTGAGTCGGTATTAGTTCCCGTACTTCCTAAGTCTAAGTCTATGCATCTATGCATTAAGGTAATATTTTCCTTCCCTTTCTTCTTTTTCATGCATCTATGCATTAATTTTTACATTTAGGACAATGCATGAGATAGGTGTGGGGGAGGGTTCTAACATAACTTAGGTTTTTTTTATTATAAAAAAAATTATTATTAACATTTTCTTTACTTTTAAAACTTTTTGAAAATAGAAAAAATATTTTAACATATTTTTTGTAAGAAATTAAGTCAATTTTAAGGAATAGGAGAATCATAATCAGCATTTCGTATACTTGGTCAAAATAAGATTATTTGTTTGATTTCTAAGGTTAGGAAGAAAATTTGTGAAAGTAATTTAGTCTTGATCTTTACCTTGATAATATATGCATGCTTTATATACTTGCACACTTAGGGTTCAAAAACAAAGATTCTTATGCCTTATTAAAAAAAAGAAAAAAATATATATATATATATATATAAATCCTCCGATTAAGCTGGGTATTTGTGCCTCATAAAGCATAAGTATTAACGCCTAAAGGTGGTTCATATAATAAAATCCTTAATTTTGTGGCCTTGTTTGCTCGAGTCCTTTAGTCCTTGGGTGTCTTCTCACCCGGTACCCTAAGACCGTTTGGTTTGGGAGTCACCGATTAAAGGCTTGTTATATGGGAAGATTAGAAAGCCTAATAGAACTAAGGAATATTACCACCAAAAATAAAAAAATAAATAAATAAAGCATAAGAGTTAGAGTTAAAGAACCCTTAGTCAAAATTTCACGGTCATGAAGATACATATGGCTTAGGATAAAGAAATAGACTAGATGAGAAGTACAATGCTACTCCTTCTTTGATTGATAACAAATTTTTGAATAGAGACTAAGTTTAGGAATGAAAAATTCGGAGTTCTTGTAACTTATAGATTATTTAATTCTTACAATAATATTTCAAATATTTTTCTCTTTCAAAATGTGTTTTCAAAGTACTAACATTTTTCTTTTTCTTTATGGATTTTGTGGGTGCAATCCACTGAAAACCCTCACGAGACAAAACTTGTCCTCTAGGAGAAACTTAGAGGTTTAACGGCTTGTTGCACATGCTCAACGCAATCACGTGACCTACGAAAGTGGTCTAATAATTTTTAGTTTAGTTTTATTGTTTTGCTCGAGGACGAGCAAAAGATAGGTATGGGTTATGATCGGTCACATATATTGCATATTTTTTGTCACATTCTCATACTTATTATATAATAAACTCTACTTTTAATCTTAATTATTGTCTAATTTATATGCAGAACCATTGCTAGAGGAAAGGAAAGAGAAACGAGCCTAAAATCCCATCAAAATTCTGATTTAATTCAGAATTAATTCAAAATCAGAAAATCAGGGTAGATCATGATAAAGCAGAGAAGTTGAAAACTGGTTAAAATAAATCTTCCCAATCAATCGGTTAAAGCCAGAGATCAAAGGTCGTTTTGTCAAATCCAGGAGCTGAAATAGCAAATCCAGCCAGATAAAAGGGGGCCACATCACACGCCATCCATACCTCCACCTGGATGTGGCCATTTGGCCACATCCAGGCCATGGATCCACCACCCAAGCCGTGGATCTGCGGCCGTTTGGTGGAGATAAGGGGAGCATTTGCTCCCCTTATCTCCTCACTCCTCTCCCCTCTGAGTTTTTTGCCTATAAAAGGCAGGTTTCACACTGAAAAAGGGAACCGTCTTGCAGAGATAGACTCTAGGCCAGTTTTTCCTTCTTTTTAGTAAATGTTTTTATTTTTCTTTTTATATAATTTTCAGTTTTATTTATATAATTCAAAGGAGATAAGAGTTTCATAGGAGAATGAGAGTGAAGCTTGTACTGAGAATGACACCGGTGTAAGTTGTTCTTCTTTTCTCTTATTGTTACAAGATTGAATCTATAGTTGCATTTGTAAGTTCTTCTTTATTTTTGTGTTCTTCTTCTTTCTTTCTACTTTTCTTCTTTTTGGTATCAATTGCTATCCAAGTGAGTCTTATAACATCGAAAGAGCCTTGCCTTTAGCTCATGACGATGGATTTTAGTCTCATTCTATATCAATTCATACTTGTATCGTCTTTATGATGTAATGTGGAAGAGACAAGAATCAACTCTTATAGGCTATGTGCTGATTGCCTCTACTTCAAGGTACCATCATTGCCACAGATTCAAGGTAAGTATTGGGCCAAAGGAGGTAAGTAATTTTTAGTTTTCCCTCTTTTAGTTCTTTAGCTTAGATTACCAACACCATCAACAATCAAATCTTTTTCACTCTTTTTCAATTTCTTTGTACATATCCACTTCTATTTTCTCCACCTTCTCTATCTACCACTTTCTTTTTAACTTAACTGTAACTTATATTTTCTTTTCTTTTAAAGAACTAAAAGAAAGATCTTTAACCATTCTTTGTAGCATAAAAGAGAACTTGCTAAAAGAGCTTCCATCGCTAGTCCCTCCTTGTAGATCATGACCTGCATAGCCACTTGCTATAGCGGTAGTATTGTGTACTTGCACTTCTATTCTTAAAGTTCTGAAATTCAGTATCTTTGTTCAGGTTAAACCTCAATCATGTACTTATTGTGGCCGAAAGGTTCACTTGGCAAATTTTGTTTTAATTGTATAAATGCTTCTAATAATTATATTTTGGTTTGAAGTACTAACGTCATAGGACCCTAGAAAATATGGGTACCAAAATTAACAACTTCATTATTTGATGTAGGTATACGCCAATGCTCCAAGACATAGAGAGCGGTGGTATCTAGATAGCGGTTGCTCATGGCACATGACTTGGTACATTAATAATTTTGCAATTCTATCAAGGTATCATGAAGGTGGTACCGTCACCTTCGGAGATGACTCAAAGGGTAACATTATCGGTATAGGTAACATTAAAATTGGTTCATCTCCATTGAATGAAAATATTGTTTTAGTTGATGGTCTGAAGCATAACCTCTTGAGTATTAGTCAACTTTGTGATCAAAGTTTCAAAGTTCTTTTTAATGATTCTTCTTGCAATATTTTAGATGGTAAAACTAATGTTTGCATTCTTTCCGGATTTTATGAAAATAATGTATATATTATTGATATGCTAAATTTAAATCGCAATGCTACATGTGTAAATGCTTTCAATGAGGATTCTTAGTTATGACATAAAAGATTAGGCCATGTATCTTATGACCATCCATCTAGAATTAACTCTAAAGAATCGGTGAAGGGTATTCCTTACTTGAAGTTTGAAAAGGACCGCATTTGTGATGCGTGCCAACTTGGAAAACAAATTAAGTCCTTCAAACCAATCAATGATATCCTGACATCTAAACTATTAGAGTTAATCCACATGAATTTGTTTGGTCTTACTAAAACCAAGAGATTAAATGAAAACCATTTTGTTTTTGCAATGGTTGACGATGAAAACCATTTTGTTTTTGTATTAGTTGACGATTTTTCTCATTTTACATGGCTTTTTTTTTGGAACATAAAGATCAAGCTTTTTTGTATTTTAATATTTTTAGAAAAAGGTTGAAAAAGAAAAAAGTTTTTCGATTTTGCGCATAAGAAGTGATAGAGGTGGTGAATTTATTAACCATTCTTTATCACTTATTGTGAAGAAAATAGAATTAGATGTGAATTAGTCCTACTAAAACTCCACAACAAAATGGAGTCGCTGAAAGGAAGAATCGTACTCTTCAAGAATGGCTAGGAAAATGATTAGTGAATACAGACTCTCTCAATATCTATAGGTCAAGACCATAAACACTTCATGTTACATATCAAATAGAATTTATTTCTATAAAAAATACTTTCAAAACTTCTTTTCAAATTTACTTTTTGAGAAAGTCTAATGTTTCTTACTTTAGAGTTTTTGGATGCAAGTGTTTTGTTTTAAACACTAAAGATAACATAAGAAAATTCGATGCTAAAACTTTTGAAGCTATTTTTGTTAGTTTTTCTAATGCTAGCAAGGCTTATAGAGTCTAAAATAAATCTACTTTGACAATTGAAAAATCTATGCATGTTAAGTTTGAAGAATCTAATGCTTTTGTTAAGAATGTTGTAGAGATTGATTCTCTAAGTGAAGATATGGAGAAAGTAACCTTGAAGGACTCACCTATCTAGGAAGATAAGCCAAAGCTTGATGAGCAAGGTGAAGTTCAAGAGGTTGAAGTGTCACCAACACAACCACTTCCAAAAGATTGGAGATATGCTACAAGTCATCCCAAGGAGCTCATCATAGGTGATGTATCAAAGGGGGTAACTACTCACTCGAAACTCCATGATTTTTGTGGCTATTTTACTTTTTTCTCATATAGAGCCAAAGAAGATCCTCGAAGCCAAGGGTGACGCCTATTGGCTGCTTGTAATGCAAGAATAGTTCAATCAATTTGAGCGCAAATATGTTTAGAACCCTAGACCCCATGATAGACTAACAATTGATACTAAATGGATTTTTTGAAATAAGTTGGATGAGTCAGATAATGTTATTAGGAATAAAGCTAGGTTAGTGGCCCAAGATTACACCCAAATCGAAGGTATCGATTTTGAGGAAACTTTTGCATGGCTTGAAGCCATACGGATTACACTTGCTTTTAATTCTTATAAAGATTTCAAACTTTTTTAAATGGATGTCAAAAGCACATTTGGAAATAGTTTTATTGAAGAGGAAGTGTATGTTGAACACCCCCAGGGTTTGTTGATCTTACACATCCAGATTTTATTTTAAATTGAACAAAACTTTATATGTTTAAAACAAGCTCCAAGAGCTTGGTATGAAAGACTTTCAACTTTTCTTATTTCAAATGGTTTTGTAAAAGATAAAGTAGATATCACTTTTTAATAAAGCATGTAGATAGTGATATTCTTATTATTCAAATTTATGTTGATGATATTATATTTGGATCTACTAATGAAAAACTTCATAAAGATTTTGAATCACGCATGAAGATTAGTTTGAGATGTATGTGATGTGCGAGCTAAACTACTTTCTTGGACTCCAAGTAAATGAGTGATGAGATTTTTATAAATTAAGCCAAGTACACAAGGGAACTCATCAAGAAATTTAGGCTTGAAGGGGCAAAGTCAAGCAAAACTCCCATGGCTACCATAATAATACTTGACGAGGATGAACAAGGTATAAATGTAGATATTAAACTTTATAGAAGTATATTGGTAATTTACTTTATTCAACGACTAATAGGTTGGATATTAAATTTAGTGTATGCCTATATGCTAGATTTCAATCTTGTCCTAAAGAGTCCCACTTGATTGCGGTAAAATGCATTATTAGATATCTTAAGGGTACAATTAGAATGGACATGTGGTATCCAAAGACCAGATACTTCTCCATGACAATTTTTTCGGATGCTGACTATGCCGATTGTAGAGTGGATAGGAAGAGCACAAGTGAAACTTGTCAATTTCTAAGAAATTGTCTTGTTTCATAGTCTTCCAAAAAATAAAATTTTGTAGCCCTCTCAACCGCTGAGGCGGAGTATGTTGCGGCTGGGGCATGTCGTGCATAAGTCCTTTAGATAAAACATACTCTCCTTGACTATAATTTGCATTATGATCATAGTAAGATATTTTGTGATAATACTAGTACTATTCATATGACTAGAAACGCAAATCAACATAGTAAGACAAAGCACATAGAAATTCGATATCACTTTCTTAGAGAACATTATAAGAAAGGTCATATTGAAATAGATTACGTTTCAACTGATTTTCAACTAGCAGATATTTTTATTAAGCCACTTGATTTTAGCAGACTCTCTTTCAACTGTGGTGAACAAAATGTTTGTATTATAGATTCATGAGTTTTTTTCTCTTATTGGTATAATTTAAAAAAAAACTCTATGCTTGTTTTGCTTACCCTTTTTGATGCATGACAAAAAGGAGGAGAAGTTTTTATTGAGTATTTATTGATATTAGTTTGTTCATGCTCATTTACAATGCCTTTATCATATCATATAACTTGTTGAAATTTTGTACTTGATAGCTAGCATAACTTGAGTGGGAGCTTTTTCAAAGTTCTTTCCTTCTATTTATTTTTAAATAACTTATATGTTCTATCAAAAAAGGGGCAAATTGTTGGCCCAAGGTTATAATCCCAGGTTTTGTGTTTTGATGATAACATAGCATATGAAGTTATTTGGTACTAATCAAGCTCAAAAATATGTTTCAGGGTTCAAGAAGATCTAACAATTTTCTTCCTGTAAAAGAAGGTGATGATGGCTCAAGGGTAATCAAGTACGTGATTCTAGCTCAAAACACTCAACACCGCTATCAGAGAAGCCAGCTTGAAGATTCTTGTAGTCGATTAGAACCTTGTAAGAATCTAGTTTGTTAAAAAGTAGAATATAGATTTGAGGCTCAAAGATACACATACAAAAATGTACGTTTTTGAAAGAATAGTTTAATTTGTTTTTGACATGTTTGGTTTTGGTACTTGTTCCACATTTTCCTAAAAAAATTTATCTCAATTTAGAACTTGTATCTCATTGCTAAACATGCCTTCTCTCTTTCAAAATTCATATAAAAAATATTTAAAAAATTTCTTGATTTTCAAAACTGACTTACCCTATTTTTGACCTAGGTCGGTAGATCGAGCAGTCGACCGTGCCTATTACAGGCAGATGGTCGACCGCACGGTCGACCGAATCTCAGGCAGAAGGGATGTGCATGTTGTGCACATTTCTAGTCGATTGACCTGTCGACCGATCCCCTTTTGCAGTCGACTGATGGGTCGATTGACTGTAACCATATTGGCCTCGGTAAGACATGGTCGACCGACTGGTCGACCGCCAGCCAACAGTCAAAATTTTTAAAATGGCCAGTCGACCAGGCGGTCGACTGACAGACTGTCAGTAATGACTAGAATTTGAAATCTGTATTTTATCATGTTTTTTAAAACATGGAGATTTGAACTCCAAGGTCAAATTCTTTCCTTTCAGACATGGCAAACAATTCTAAAAGTGTTTTTCTAAAAGCTATATAAAGAATCATTGGGATTGATTATTTACAAAAATCTACGGAAAATCTAGTTTTTTCAAAGAGTAAAAGTTTCAAAGTTTTCTTTTGTGCTCTCATTTTTAAAGTTTTAATTGAGTTTTTCTGCGCTTAAAATATATCTTTTCTGATTTTCACTCTCACATACATCCTTGAGCTTCAAATTTATATTTTACTCTATAAGGTTCTGTAAGGGAGTTTTAAAGAGAGTGTTTGTGATACCTTGATCACCAAGAGCTTGTTATCTCAATCGGCTTTGTGCTGCCTCTGGTGTAGAGAATTGAGTTGGGAGTTGTGTACTCTGAGTGGTTGCAATAACTTGTTGTAAGGTCCCTTTGTGGAAGATCCAATAGTGGATAATAAATCCTTCACGGTGGTGAAGGCGGGGACGTAGAGCGGTGGCTCGAAGCTCGAAACAAATCTTTTTTGCTTGCGATTGCCTTATTGTCATTATTTACTTGTTTATCATTCAATCATTCTTGTTGATCAATACTCATCTGAACAAGATAACAATTGAGCACCTCAACTCTTATATAAAGGAATCACGAGAAGAAGTTCAGATCCCTTCACGGCGAATCCGGCTTCAAGTCTTATTTTGAGTGATCGTTTGCATCATTCATCTTAAATTTATTAGAATTTGTATTTGACTAGCTATACACTTATTCACTCCTTCTAGGTGTAATTTCATCTTTTTTATGGATTTCGTGGGTGTAATCCACTGAAAACCCTCATGAGACAAAACTCGTCCTCTAGAGGTAACCTAGAGGTTTAACAGCTTGTGACACATGCTAAGTACAATCATGTTTCCTACAAAAAAGGAAGGATAGTTTTTGTTTTGCTTGAGGACGAGCAAATGATAGATAAATATTGTTGGCCCAAAGGCCTATCACCCTAGTTTTGATGATGATCAACTCATGTAGTTATGTTTACTAATGATCTTGTGTTTAATTAGTGACAGATTCATTATCAAGATCTTAGTAGGTGCATAGCTCAATAAAGGATAAAATGTCAAGATTTGGAGCTAGCACGGTATGATCCAAGGAGCTTTTGGATCAAGCTTGGACCAAGTCAAGAAGATGAGAAGCCTTCAGTGAAGACTTCAAGAAGATGAAGACTTGTGTCTAGGTATAAGATTTTATTTTTGTTTTAGTTAAAAATGTAAAGGATAGAATAGTGGTGGATTGTTCAAGTATACCAAGCACACACACTCTTGATAGAATTATTTTCATAAAAGATTTTTTTTGGTTTAGTTAAGATTTTTCATTTTAAAAATACAAGTTTGGTTTTTTTGGTGTTTCTCATATACTTATCTTTTAACCAAAACCAAGTTTATGCTTATTGTCAAAAACATAGATATTTCATCTTATTTGTGTAGTGGATCATATCCATACACACTATGCTTTAAAAGTATATCTTGTTTTTGTATTTGATGAAGATTTGGAAAAACACGTTTTGGAAAAATATTGTTTTGGAAAAACAGTTTTTATATTGAGCCAAATATTTCCAAGTTACAAAAATAGTCCAATCTTTTATAACATACCTTGATTTTGTGCAAGCATGTTTGTTTATCAAAGTATATTGGTAAAACTATTTTTGTAGAATTTCTATGTATTTATGGGATTTTATATGAACCAAAAGACTTAGTTTTTAAAGCCCAGTTTTCAGTCCAGGCTTCAATCAGTCGACTAAGTCAACTGACCTAGTCGACTTGGCTGAAGTCGGTCGACCGGGCCGGTCAACTGACGTGCACAAATCTGTGCACGTTTGGAAACCCTGGGACGGTCGACCGTACCGGTCGACCGACTGAGAGCAGTGCTCTCTGTTTGTTTGGGTCGACCGGGCCGGTCGGCCGTGGCTCCAACGGTCAGAAATCCGACCGTTGGCGGTCGACCGCACCGGTCGACCGGCAGCTCTGACAGACCCCAACGGCTATATTTTTCTGGCCTATAAATTTGGGGGTTTGTTCATTGTTTTGAGCTAAGATTTTAGGAGAGCTTTGAGCCAGATTTTCCCACTCCTTTAAAGAGTTTTCTCCACAAAATAGAGAGCTAATACTTCCAATCAAAAGGGGAGTTTTATTTAGAGTGTGTTAAAAGAGATTTCTTGAGTTTTTCACCATAGCTTTCATCCTTGTTTTTCTCACACCACACTTGAGCTATCCATTGATTATTCATCCTATAGGTGTGTTGTAGTGAGAGCTTTTAGGTGATCAAAGTGTTGTGATCACCAAAGACTTCATTTGTTCTTTGAGGAGACGGGCAAGTGTGCTCGTGGTTGTTTTGAGTTCGGGTGCGAACTCGTGTTGATTGAGGTGCGACCTCGGCGAGCCGGTGGGCTTGCGGTGTGTACGGGACTAGAGAGTCTGAGGGCTTGTAGGTGTTGCAGCACCGAGGAGAGATCCATTAGGATCTTGCATAGTGGAAATCCTTCGTGTGTCGAAGGCGGGGATGTAGAGCAAGTGTGCTCCAACCTCGAAACATACCCTTGTGTTTGCGATTGCCTTTTTTCTCTCTCTCTCTCCCCTACTTGTTTATATCTTGCATTCAATTATTGTCTATCTTTATATGCTTGATATATTCCTTGTGCTTAATTGATATACTTGCGTGGGATTGTTTGCTAACACTTGTATTCAACCAAGAGAGCCAACGCGGCACCTCAACCCATTCAAGGGGAATCTAGAGGAGTTTGTCCAGAGCCCTTCACGGGGAATTCGGCAACACTCTTGTGTTATACGTAGTATATAGTGTAAAAAGTTTTATTTTGGTCATAATTGTTTTAGCTTCCGCATTATTTGCATCATTTACCATTAAGTGACCATTAGATTAGCCTTCACCTATTCACCCCCCTCTAGGTGAACCTACAATTGGTATCAGAGCTTGGTACTCTAATTTGCTCTAACAACTTAGAGTAAAAGATCCTCATTTTTAGGCTAATCACAATATTTTTGTACACACATCATGGACTTTATGTCACCACCCACCTTTGATATTCTTAACATCCAAATTTGGAAGGTTAAGATGTCATTGTACCTCAAGGCCTTAGGCATTCATGTATATCTTGCCACTACTAATAATGCATATTGTTTAAATGGTAAGAATTTTGAGGCTAATGCAAAAGCCCTTCATGCTATCAAGTCAACCCTAAATGATGATTATTTATCTAGGGTTTCTAATGTTGAATCGGCTTTTATACCTTGGAACATCATCACCTCTCTTGGCGAAAAGGATCTATATTATGCCGGGAGTGATTCGGACGTTGGAAGCAACACCTCCAACAAGTGCTACATGGTCCAAGGGGATAACCCCCTTGAGGTAAACTCCGAATCCGATGATGAAGACATGTCATATGATGAGCTTACTACCTTTTGTCATCTTGTGCTTGAAAAATATGACATGCTTAAAAAGAAGAATAAAAATTTGAAAAAGAATATTGCTTGCATGCATATAGAACAAGATTCATTTAAATCTAACATTGCATGCTTAGAGAAAGATAATAAAAATTTGAAAAAGGATTTTGATTGCATGCTTAAAGAAAAAGATTCATTTAAAAATAAGGTTGCATGCTTAGAAAAAGAAAATAAAGATTTGAAAAATGAGAATGTTTCCTTGCTTGCAAAATTGAATGATTTATGTGAAGGAAACTCTATTTTGAAAAATAAAGTTGATTTGGTGAAAAAACAAAAAGAAGTTGTTTTTCAAGAAAATATTACTTTGAAAAGAAAATTTGTTGAAAAGAAAAAGGTTTTGTTTCTCAAAAGAAAAAGAAAAATGATCATATATCTCACCATGCTTTACATGCCACCACTAGTGAGATTAATGTTTTGAAAAATAAAATGAATAATTTGAGTTCAACTTTGAACTCTTGTGCTTTCAATCATTCTACGTTGGAGTCAATGTTTTCAAAGAAACAAACTCCATCCATTCATGCACATCATCATGCTTATGTTGCACAACATGATCACACTCCTACACATAAGCATACTAAGGTGTACACATGTACACATTGTGGCCGCAAAGGCCATTTAGCAAAGTTTTGTTATGATAATATTAATTCTCTAAATTTTGCTAATAATAAAAGATTTTGGGTCCCTCAACACAAAGCTAACCCCCGTGGACCCAACAAGGAAATATGGGTACCAAAACCCCCACCCCATGTTTTTGATGTAGGTGAGGGATCTCTCAAGACGTGAGAGATTTGGTACCTTGGTAGTGGATGCAATGGACTCAATGGACATACATTTGGATGCATCGCTATCAAGGAGTTTTGGTGGAAAGGCCACCATGTTTGGAGCTTTAGAGTTGGTAACGATCTCTAAACTCCTACTATTTATTTACATGCTTATTCATTTGATATCATATAGCATGTTCATGTTTTATATATTTTTGTGCTTCATGTGGTATTTACATGCTTAGATGTAGAATATGTCAAACTTGCATTTATACATATATGAATAGTGAACTACAATTGACTCATATATATTTGAACTTCATGCTCATTTGTATCCACTATATGCATATGTATAGACTAGTTTTGATGATTCTCTTTTATACATGTTTTACCAATTTTTATGCTTTACTTCATGTATATGTACTTTTAATTCAAATCTAATAAATATACATGTATACCCGTGAGTCTCTTGCCTTCATGCAAATACATTTGATAGACTCTTTTTTGTTTGGGATATGTATGTGTATTGTTAGGATTGGATTAATCATACATATACCATGAAGATTAGTGTTTTGATGAAAAAAATGATTTTTCGTTTTTTTGTTAAAAATGTGACTTATGATCTTTTTGAGCTTCAATGACTATTTTCATAAAAATACTAGTTACATGATCATTTAATACTCACATTTTTGTTAAAATCATTTTGAGCCTTATAGACCATGAGTGCTTAAATTTTTGTGTATCTAGTTGTGTTTTATGAAAATATAAGATTTGATATATTTGAAGGATCTTTAACTAGTTTTTCAAAAATAATTTATACTAGTTATTTATTCTTCAAATAGTTTTTGAGATTGACACATGATTCTATTTTTCTCAAAATTTGATGCTTCATGATTTGAATATTAGTTTATATGTTAGTTTTTGTCAACACTAGGATTTATACTTGTACATATCGTGGGTCACAAATAAATCTATTTATATTTGTGCTTGAACGCTTATTTGAACCCATGAAATGTGCTTGTATTGCTTAGTTTTGATGATACATACATTTTTAAACTTGTATTCCCACTTTTTGGTTTTGATTTATGATCATGTGTTTTCATTCATGTATATGTGTATTTTGCCAAACCTTAAGATATACATGTATACCTCTTGAGTCATTTGCCTTTAATGCAAATCTATTTATATGGACTCAATTATGTTTAAGGGATATGTATGTATACTTCTTGTGTTGTTAAAACATACATATACCTTGAAATATTATTTTTAAATGAATGAAAAAAAATTTGTGATGATTTTCATGTTTTAAAATTTATGATTTAAAGGAATATTGAGCTTTATTGACATTTTCATGATACCATGTTCCACATAACACTAGTGCACTCACCTCTTTTGAAAATTTTATGGACTTTATGGATATTAGAGTGTTTTAGTGCCATGTGATTTACTTGTATTTCATGAGAAATATTTTTACCTTATTCCTTGCTTGAAGGATTCTTAACTAGTTTATCAAAAATTATTTTACCTAGTTACTTGTTCTTCATTTGGTAGAGTTTTTCAAACAAAGCTTATTTTTCAAATCTATTTTTGAAAACCCCTACCATCAATGGGAGGATGGATGGGCGACTATGCTCAAGTATGCTTTATAGTGAAAAATCTTTTACCTTGTGCATATGAAGGGTGGTAGGTTATGAGATATACACTTGATCTTATTGTTATGTCTATTGGTATCTTTGAATCATTTCAATTGGTATAAATATGAACTTATTTTGTATATACTCATATTTTGTTTTCTTATATATGTATGTATCAATATCAATTGGTATACTCTTTTCATACATATATATATGATTTTCATGTGCTTAACTTTCAATTGGTTCACATTTTTGTTAAAGCACAAAGTTTATGATGAAAAATAAAAT
Organism: Agave tequilana; assembly: GCA_038442645.1. Classification (NCBI taxonomy): domain Eukaryota; kingdom Viridiplantae; phylum Streptophyta; class Magnoliopsida; order Asparagales; family Asparagaceae; genus Agave; species Agave tequilana. The sequence continues at coordinate 47,561 of JAVJIF010003663.1, forward strand.
TTTATATGTTTACTATTGGTATCAATATGCTTCAACTTCATATTTGTTAAATGTCAATTGATATCAATATGTTTTACAATAATGATTACTTTCAATTTGGTATCTTAAAATTTGTTTGTTTTACAAAAGCTCTGATACCTTTAAAAAAAAAATTTTAAAGAAAAATTAATAAAAAAAACATTTTATTGATTTGCTTGATTTGACCCCTCTTTATTGATCTCCTTGTTTATGACAAAAAGGGGGAGAAAAATTTGTTTGATTTGATTTTGTTTTACCCCTTTGTTGATGATTGACAAAAAGGGGGAGAAAGATTTTGTGTTTGAGTTTATATGCATACACTTATGTTTAGTTTTCTCATGCATAACACATAATAATAGATATGGCTAATAAGATTTTATGTTTATGCATATATGCCTTGTATCACAAATAGGAGAAAAAGATTTTGATTTATGCTTATTGCATGTTTTATCTCCATATTTGCATACTCCATATTTGCATACATGTTTATGAGCTTCATTGCATACATTTATTATTTCTTGTGATGCATGAGTTAAGGGGAGCTTTTTTGAAGCTTTACTTTAATCCATGCATATATAACTCCATGAGTTTTGTCATCATCAAAAAGGGGGAGATTGTTGGCCCAAAGGCCATCACCCTAGTTTTGATGATGATCAACTCATGTAGTTATGTTTACTAATGATCTTGTGTTTAATTAGTGACAGATTCATTATCAAGATCTTAGTATGTGCATAGCTCAATAAAGGATAAAATGTCAAGATTTGAAGCTAGCACGGTATGATCCAAGGAGCTTTTGGATCAAGCTTGGACCAAGTCAAGAAAATGAGAAGCCTTCCAGTGAAGACTTCAAGAAGATGAAGACTTGTGTCTAGGTATAAGATTTTATTTTTGTTTTAGTTAAAAATGTAAAGGATAGAATAGTGGTGGATTGCTCAAGTATACCATGCACACACACTCTTGATAGAATTGTTTTCATAAAAGATTTTTTTTGGTTTAGTTAAGATTTTTCATTTTGAAAAATACAAGTTTGGTTTTCTGGTGTTTCTCATATACTTATCTTTTAACCAAAACCAAGTTTATGCTTATTGTCAAAAACATAGATATTTCATCTTATTTGTGTAGTGGATCATATCCATACACACTATGCTTTAAAAGTATATCTTGTTTTTGTATCTGATGAAGATTTGGAAAAACACGTTTTGGAAAAATATTGTTTTGGAAAAACAGTTTTTATATTGAGCCAAATATTTCTAAGTTACAAAAATAGTCCAATCTTTTATAACATGCCTTGATTTTGTGCAAGCATGTTTGTTTATCAAAGTATATTGGTAAAACTATTTTTGTAGAATTTTTATGTATTTATGGGATTTTATATGAACCAAAAGACTTAGTTTTTAAAGCCCAGTTTTCAGTCCAGGCTTCAATGAGTCGACTAAGTCAACTGACCTAGTCGACTTGGCTGAAGTCGGTCGACCGGGCCGGTCGACCGACGTGCACAAATCTGTGCACGTTTGGAAACCCTGGGACGGTCGACCGTACCGGTCGACCGGACTGAGAGCAGTGCTCTCTGTTTGTTTGGGTCGACCGGGCCGGTCGACCGTGGCTCAACGGTCAGAAATCCGACCGTTGGCGGTCGACCGCACCGGTCGACCGGCAGCTCTGACAGACCCCAACGGCTATATTTTTCTGGCCTATAAATTTGGGGGTTTGGTCATTGTTTTGAGCTAAGATTTTAGGAGAGCTTTGAGCCAGATTTTCCTACTCCTTTAAAAGAGTTTTCTCCACAAAATAGAGAGCTAATACTTCCAATCAAAGGGGAGTTTTATTTAGAGTGTGTTAAAAGAGATTTCTTGAGTTTTTCACCATAGCTTTTATCCTTGTTTTTCTCACACCACACTTGAGCTATCTATTGATTATTCATCCTATAGGTGTGTTGTAGTGAGAGCTTTTAGGTGATCAAAGTGTTGTGATCACCAAAGACTTCATTTGTTCTTTGAGGAGATGGGCAAGTGTGCTCGTGGTTGTTTTGAGTTCGGGTACGAACTCGTGTTGATTGAGGTGCGGCCTCGGCGAGCCGGTGGGCTTGCGGTGTGTACGGGACTAGAGAGTCTGAGGGCTTGTAGGTGTTGCGGCACCGAGGAGAGATCCATTGGGATCTTGCATAGTGGAAATCCTTCGTGTGTCGAAGGCGGGGATGTAGAGCAAGTGTGCTCGAACCTCGAAACATACCCTTGTGTTTGCGATTGCCTTTTCTCTCTCTCTCTCTCCCCTACTTGTTTATATCTTGCATTCAATTATTTTCTATCTTTATATGCTTGATATATTCATTGTGCTTAATTGATATACTTGCGTGGGATTGTTTGCTAACACTTGTATTCAACCAAGAGAGCCAACGCGGCACCTTAACCCATTCAAGGGGAATCTAGAGGAGTTTGTCCAGAGCCCTTCACGGGGAATTCGGCAACACTCTTGTGTTATACATAGTATATAGTGTAAAAAGTTTTATTTTGGTCATAATTGTTTTTAGCTTCCGCATTATTTGCATCATTTACCATTAAGTGACCATTAGATTAGCCTTCACCTATTCACCCCCCTAGGTGAACCTACAATGGGGGTGTGATCGTACATGTGCATTACATATTTTCATACCATATGTGTCACATTTCTGCATTTATTCTTTAATAAAATTCTGCTATTTAATGAATTTTCATGTTTAATAGCGTGCAATATAATTAAAGAAGAAAAGGGAGAGATTGACAGATTTATTCAAATTAAATCTAGAAATTCAAAAGAAAGAGGATCGATTCAAATTCAAAGGTACTTGAAGCTATCTTATCTGAAATCTGGATATATCAGATAAGATAATATCATATAATTTCAAGAAAAAATGGATTGCTTAAAGACCATATCAATTGAGATGTGGATACAAATATAAATCGTCAAAATGTGCAGAAATTCAAATCCAAAGGATCAACGAAGGAGCGTCCCCAGATCCTGGCCCATCTGGCTGTGGAAACGCGGCTAAAGCCGTATTTCTGCGGCATTATATTTGAATTAGGGGGAGTGTTTGCTCCCCCTATCTCCTTACGCTCTCCCTTTTCCTTTTCTCCTTATAAATACAGGCATACTCTGAGGTCACAGGGGACGATCAAGCAGAGCGTATAAGTTAGGCTATTATGTAGTTTGTAACTTAGGTTAGTTTTTGTTTTCTTTTATGTAATTTTTATTTTATTTATGTAACTGAGAGGAGAGGACAGTTTCCTGGAGGAATGAGAGCAAAGTTTTTATTGAAGGTGACACCGGTGTAAGTAAGTAGTTTCTTTCGTTGTTATTTGAATCAAATCAAAGTTTCTTTATTATTTACTCTTGTTTTTTTTTTGCTTCCCACTTCAGTGTTTGTGAATCCAAATGACTTCGATAGCCTCCAAGTCGCTTTACCCTTGCAAATGCCGTTGATGCCTTATGGTGATGGATAGCCATTTCAATTGTAGTGTAGCTTGCCCCTTCATTTCGTAGTGTAAATCGAAAATGGAGAAGATCCTATTTGTCATACTTCACTTGCCTTTTACAAAGGTACATCGTCAATATGGGCGAAAGATAAGCAGGCACTGAAGAGGCAAGTAAGTATTCTTTTAGTGTTTAACTTTCTTTCGTCTAATTTTTAGTTTAGATCATCAACACCATCTCTCAACTTTATTCATTATTTTTCACTTTCTTTATACAAAATTATTTTTTTATTTTTCTCCACCTTCTCAATTTACCACTTTCTTCACAATTTAACATAATCTATTTTCCTTTTCATTCTAAAGAATAAGAGAAGAACTTTTTACCATCTTTTATAACTTAAAAGAGAACATATAGAAAGCTTCAATCGTTAGTCACTCCTTGTGTTTCACGACCATAACCACTCACTATAGTGGTAGCATTAAGAACTTGCACACTTCTATTATAAAGTTCTAAAATTCTGTATTTTATGTATAAGGAATATTTAATGATCATTTATATAAAAATTGCCAATAAATTTCTAAATATCACAAAAATATAAAATTCATAATTCAGTAAAATATAGATACTATACATCAATTTATTATTCTATGCATGTGTTTTATCATAAAAGTATATTTTTAAATGGTTGCTAAAAGTCAGAAATTAAATTATTTGAAAACATTAGTCAACGAAAATTATAATAAATAGTAAAAATTACTTTCTTATTTAACTTATCACTAAATAAGAACATGTTAAGTCTCTAATTAATTCACGTAATATTTAGGCCGCGAATTGTACCAAGAGCTGGTTGCAGTTACGGGAATTCAGATTCCAAGACATCAGGCAAGTGTACACGATTCCTTGTTGACTTTCGTGTCGATTTTAACTCGTCTCTTAACTATAATTTCTAGATATCTTATTCATGATTGTCTATGTCATTATGTGACCACGTTTACATCATTAGCCTGTTCTTGAATCCAAATATATTATTAATCTTTGTATTTCTTGATATTATCACCCATTCTGTCTCGTGATCATTACGTTATGTATCGTGTTTGCATCTCATTCCTGTACTTGCATACATCCAACTAAAATTAACATGATTACTTGTATGTAATAGACTGATGTATTGGCAATGAAATCTACACTGATCATGATAAATACTTTGATCTGGATCTTGAGGTTAACTGGATAATAATGAAGAAAGATTGATAGTTAAAGATTGAATATCGATTGATATTGTGATCCTGATATTACTTGAAATTAATCAAGAAAATTGACCATTATATTCTGAGTAATTATTCGACGATATCTTATTGGATTATGGACACATGATCATGACCGTTTTACTTTGACATTTAGATTACATGTCACTGACATTACTTGCACTACTTTGCATGCATCTGGTATCACTTGCACAACTATATATTTGTCACATGATATTGTCACTGTCTACATCGTCCCATGATTTTGATACACATTGTGTTCACCATCTAATGCTGATATTCTTGGTACCGATTCATGATCCTATAACGCTGAGTAACACACTGTTTGCATTTGCATTTAATTAATAAAATTAATCAAGCCAGGGTTATTGGGGGAGACTGTAGCAGGGGAAATCCAGGGAGGTGTGCTTGGAAGGGCGACCCTTATGGATTTGGATGTCACACGTGATCTTGTTATTTATGCGCGCTCTTGTTATTACATGCTACATGATACCTGAGTACAGTGAACTGTTTCTCCCTGCTATCGGAATCCACTAACGCATCACTTGTTTGATATGCAGTTATCCTGTGGGATGGGGCACAAGATGATTACATTAGTTAGAGTAATAAAATATGCTAGACAAATGCACTTGCATCATATACTTCATTGTCTTCAGTGATCTAGTACCTGACTTGTATTTTCAAGATACTGACACTTGAGACTCATGTGACATGCATTATCTTGACTACATGACATTCCTTGAAACACCATGTTATTTTATCTTGTGATCTCGAGTTCTTATGATCTTGTGATTATGTTACACGATAATTACTTCTTCAGAACATTTCATATTCATTATATACATGTCACATTATGTATGCACGGTCTCCTTGTACATGACTTATCGTCTCGATTATTCCTGTTATTATTATTTTTGGCCCAAAGGCCTTCCACTCTAGTTTTGATGATGACTAACTCATGTAGTTATGTGTACTAATAATCTTGTGATTTTAGTTTCAGATCATTAATCAAGTTATTAGTTGGTGAAAGTTTCCACACATCTTTCACATGTTGATTCAAGAGCCCGAGCGTCAAAGATCATATATAGCATTTGCTCGGTGGATCAAGGAGTTTTGGATCGAGTCGGCTTGGAGATTGCGCTCTACAAGAAGACTTCGGTACCTAGTTTAGTTTTGTGTTTAGATCCAAATTGTAAAGATTAGAATAATATGATAATGCTCAAGTTCACAACACACACGTTTCATGTTTTGAATATTGGTTTTCGTTTTTCGGTTTTAGGTTTAACCGATCTTGGTTTTCATGAATAGATATTATATCAAAACAAGTTTACATGGTTTAATGTATATATGATTTGTTCTATATACATGCATGCTTCAACTACTTAGACAAACTTACTTTGATATACCTATTCATGTGTTTTAAGTTTTGTGTTTTAACAAAACTTATTTTTGGAATTAATGACAAAAACATGGATATATATATGTTTCATGTATATAGGATTTCTATCCATATGCATCATGCTTCAAAGTGTTTAAATATCATGTTTTTGTATTTGAAAGAGTTTTGGACAAAATGTATTTTCTATTCAAAATCCAAGTTTTAGAAAATACATGTTTTTATTAGACACAAAAATAGTTCTTATTGATTGATATTTGAGCTAAACTTTTTACCACATGTTTATATATCAATGCAAAATGATAAAACTATTTTTGGTGATTTTTAGAAAAGATAAAAGAATTTTTAAACATGTTTCTAACTCAGTTTTTTGATTCCAGGCTTCACCAGTCGACTAGTCTTCTGACCAAGTCGACTTGGCCGAAGTCGATCGACCGGGTCGGTCGACCGGCGTGCACAGATTTGTGCACGTTTGGCTGTCATGGGACGGTCGACCGTCCGGGTCAACCGCATCAGAGAGCAGAGCTCTCTGTTTGTTTGGGTCGACCGGGGCGGTCGACCGGTAGCTGCCAACGGGCAAAAATTGACCGTTGGACGGTCGACCGGACCGGTCGACCGGCTGTGTATTTTTGGCCTGTTCTGCTGCCAACGGCTATATTTTTTTGGGGTCTATAAATACCCCATTTGTGAGAGTTTTTCTCTAAGATTTTTTGGCGAATTTTTCCCTATTCTCTGGTATTTTCACAGCAATCAAAAGAGGTTTTTGGATTCAAATTGAACAATCTTTTTGGTGTTTTTATTAGGGTTTGAAAAATCAAAGAAAATGGATTTTGGGAAAAACTTTTGTTTGAACTTCACTATCTTCATTTCTATTATTTCCCAAAGATTTTCTTTGAGTTGCTGGTTTCAAATCCCTTGGTTTTCTCCACACTTGAGCTAAAATCTACTATCTTTTCTATGGGATTTTTGTGTGGGAAAAAGAAATTGTTTTTGGTTGTTGTTTAGACCACCAAGTTAAAAACCCAATCTTTGTTTGGCTTTGTGCCTTGGGTTGTATCCCTCAAGTTGTGAGGTGATCCTTGTGTTTGCTTTGTGCTAATCCCTCGGGTTGTGAGGTGATTGTTTTGTTGGATTGTAGCTTGCCTCAAGGAGGAGGTTGTGGTTGTAAAGAGAGGAGTTGGGTACTCCTTGTGAGAGTCCTTTGTGGACTACCTAGTGGATTGGAAATCCTTCGTGTGTCGAAGGCGGGGATGTAGAGCTGGGTGCTCGAACCTCGATAACATATCTTGTTGTTTGCGCTTGATCCATTGACTTTCTCTCTATCTCTCTCTTTACTTTGTGCCTTGCAACTATTCATATTGTGCATTCATTATTGCTTGGCTTGGTTGTGTGTGCATCATTTGTTGATTGCACTTGAGTGTAATTGCAATTAGTTTTTAAATTCCGTATTGAGTTCATTAGATTAGCATAATCACCTATTCACCCCCCCTCTAGGTGATTTTTCAATTGGTATCAGAGCTAGCGCTCCTGATATTAGGTTTAACCACCTAGGAGTGAGATCTTGGTTTGCTAATCTTCATTTGCATTGCTCATTTGCACTCATTTAGTTTACACTCATGGATAACCCTCCTATGTTTGATCATATTAGACTTGATGCTTGGAAGGCCAATATGAGTAAACATTTAAAAAGCCTAGGACATCTAGTTTATCAAGCCTCCACTATGGAATCATTCCCTATTAGTAGCAAGCATAAAAAGGCAAACGCATTAGCACTTAGAGCACTTAGAGTATCTCTTAGTGAACATCTTTTACCGGTGTTTGATCGTTATGACTCGGCTTTTACTGTTTGGAGCTTATTGACGTCTCCCGAGCTTCCAAGGATTATCAACAAGTTAAGGAGATCTAAGAGAGAAAAGTCCGAAGAGCATTGCTTCATGGTCCAAGGGAATAACTCCCTTGAGGTACAATCGGACACTTAATTAGATGATAGCTCTAGTTCCTATTGCCATGGTTGTTTTGAAGTTCAAACATTGAATTTGGAACTTACTCAAAAGCTTGAGAATTTTGTGGAAAAACATAATCTTTTGAAAGAGGACAACCTTGTTTTGAAAAATGAATTAAAGGATTTGTGTTCCAATTTTGAATCGGTTTTGCAAGAGAAGGAAGAGATCACTAGTGAACGTGACTCACTAAGATCTCAACTAGACCTTGCCCTTAATGAGATTGAAGTTTTGAAAAGCAAAAATGATTGTGATGATGTTGTGAAGCACAATGAGGTGTTATCTTCTAAATTGGATTTTGTTTTAAAAGATAACCTTGTTTTGAAAAACAAAATTGATTCTATTACAAAAGAATTGGATTTGGTTTTAAAGAAAAATGAATCTTTGAAAATTGAAATTGATTCTCATGTGTGCCATGCTAGTATAGCTCCTTCTTCTTCTTGCACACCTATTGCATGCTCCACTTTATCTTCCACTATTGAAAAAGATATAAATGTTTTGAAGAAAAGTGTTGAATGTTTGGGCTCCACTTTGAGCCAATGCATATTGAATCATTCACGTTTGGAAACCTTGGTTCGCAAGAAACAAGGTCCATCTTTGCATGCACACCCTACACGGCATACACATGCTTTCCACGGTCACCACCATTACATGTATGCTCATGTGTACACATGTACACATTGTGGCTGAAAAGGTCATCTTGCTAGATTTTGTTATGATCGCTTACATGTTGAAAATTTAGCAACTAATCTTGTTTGGGTTAGAAAAGATACTAACCCCCGTGGACCCAAAAAGAAATGGGTACCAAAGACCACCTCTATGCTTTTTGATGTAGGTGGGAGCTCTCGCATCACGTGAGGGTATTGGTGCCTTGAGGTGATGCATTCTAAGCTTAAAAGAGAACCATTTGGATGCTTCACTCTCAAGGGGATTTGGTGGAGGACCACCGTGGTTTGGAGGACTAGAGATGCACCTTCATCGGTTTTGGTATCATTCTCTAACTCTCATTTTTATTTGCATGCTTATCTTGTTTATCTATTTATAGCATGTCATGTAATGTTATTCATTATGCCTATTCCATGCTTATTAGAATAGTGTTATACATGTTTAGTTCTTGAGCACCCATGTTTATTATGGACCCATATTTTGTGCTCTCTTTATGTTTTAGCTATCATGTTAATCATAGATCTAATGCACATGTCTTTGTCATGCTAATCATATGGTTGACTATGACTTTTTGTTTTAATAATTCATGTTTTGATTATCATGTTTATCATGTTGGATTATGATTCCCGTTTTATGCTTCATGATTTGAATATGCGTTTAGATGTTAGTTTTCATTAAGACTAGAATTTATACTTGCACATATAGTGGGACACAAATAAATCTTTATATATGTTTGTGATTGGATGCTTATTTGTACCCATTAAATATGCTAGTATAGCCTAGTTTTGATGATTCATGCATTTTAAACTTGTATTCCTATTTTTAGATTTATTTTATGTGTATGAGTTTTCACTTCATGTATATGTCTATCTTGTCCAAACTATTGATTATACATGTACATCCTTGAGCCACGTGCCTTCATGCATATAATTTTGTGGACTCATTATGTTTAGGATATGTATGTATACTCTAACTTGACCATGACATACATATGCCTTGAAGTTTAATTCGTTGGGATGAATTTCATGTTTGCTTAGTGATTTCACATTTATATTGAATTCCATGTTTTTAAGATGATTTTAAATTGGTGATTTCACTTCTTAGATGAATTTCATGTTTTCAAGGAATTTCATATGAGCCTAATTGAATATTTTCATGATTGATATGTATCACATTATACTTATACACTCACTTTATTAGTTTACTCATGATTTGTTTTCATGAGACTTTGATATGGGCTTTATGGATTATGAGTGTTTAGTGATCATGTGATTTACATGTGTTTCATGAAAAACAATTTTGTTTTTACTTGAAGGATTTCGTACTAGTTTTAAAAGTTTTTCCTATAACTAGTTCGTATTCTTCACTATGGTAGAGATTTTCAAACATACTACATTTTCAAATCTATTTTTAAAAACCCCTACCTTCTATGGGAGGATGGATGGGAGATCATGTTCATGCATGCCTTACATTGAAAATCATTTAAAAACTTGAACCATGATTGGGAGGTAGTAATATGATGTATACACTTGATCTTATTGTTATTTCAATTGGTATCATTGAATTCTTTCATTTGGTATCAATCTTGACATTTCTTGTATACTCATATATGTTTGTATGTATGTATGTTTCAATTCCAAGAATATCAATTTCAATTAGTATCTATTTTTCATACATATATATGTTTTATTTGTGCTTATTATATCCCTATATCTTTAAGCACAAAATCTTGTTTATGCTAGTGCTTGAACTTCAATTTTGTTTTAATTGATTACTTTTAAGTTGGTATCAAGACTATGCATTATTTCAACTGGTATTTCATAAAGGGGGAGAAAATTTGATTTTGTCTTTCAATTGGTATTTGATTCCCACTCCCTTTCTTTATGATTGAAAATTTTCAAATTGGTATCATATGTTCAAAATGATAATCATTTACAATTGGTATCAATATTTGTGTTTAGACATTCAAAATTCATTATGTTTAATTTCAAATTGGTATCAAGATTTTTCATGTGTTTTGCTTAAAATTGGTATCAATATTTTATTTGTTTGTTTCTTTTCAAATGGTATCAAGATGCTTCATTGACATATTTTCAATTGATATCTTAATTGATAGTCACCCCTAATTCACTTTGTTTTTGTTTTAGACAAAAAGGGAGAATATTGTTGTTCTTGTTTTCAACCTTTTATTTCGAACAAAAAAGGGGAGAAAGATTTGTTGATTTGGCTCTGTTTTTACCCCTCATTGAAGGTTGTTTCTTTATATTAAAAAGAGAGAAGATTTTGTTTTGTTTTGATTTTTACCCCTTTGTTGATGATTGACAAAAAGGGGGAGAAGTATTTTGAGTTTATATATGCATGTTGATGTTTTGCATATATTAAGTTTAATTTAGTTTAATTTTAATTGGTATCTAGAACATGTTTTGTAATTGTGTTTTGTAATTGGTATCTAGAGCATGTTTTGTTTTTAAACATTTCATTGGTAACTAGAACCTTGTTTTGTTTATGCATAGATATGCATGTTTCATGTTTCAAGAGTTAATATGCATTGCATATTTATTGTTTATTTGTTTATGCATGAGTTAAGGGGGAGCTTCTTTGAAGCTTAACTTTAATCCATGCATATATAACTCCATGAGTTTTGTCATCATCAAAAAGGGGGAGATTGTTGGCCCAAAGGCCTTCCACTCTAGTTTGGATGATGACTAACTCATGTAGTTATGTGTACTAATAATCTTGTGATTTTAGTTTCAGATCATTAATCAAGTTATTAGTTGGTGAAAGCTTCCACACATCTTTCACATGTTGATTCAAGAGCCCGAGCGTCAAAGATCATATATAGCATTTGCTCGGTGGATTAAGGAGTTTTGGATCGAGTCGGCTTGGAGATTGCGCTCTACAAGAAGACTTCGGTACCTAGTTTAGTTTTGTGTTTAGATCCAAATTGTAAAGATTAGAATAGTATGATAATGCTCAAGTTCACAACACACATGTTTCATGTTTTGAATATTGGTTTTCGTTTTTCGGTTTTAGGTTTAACCGATCTTGGTTTTCATGAATAGATATTATATCAAAATAAGTTTATATGGTTTAATGTATATATGATTTGTTCTATATACATGCATGCTTCAACTACTTAGACAAACTTACTTTGATATACCTATTCATGTGTTTTAAGTTTTGTATTTTAACAAAACTTATTTTTGGAATTAATGACAAAAACATGGATATATATATATATATATATATATATATATATGTTTCATGTATATAGGATTTCTATCCATATGCATCATGCTTCAAAGTGTTTAAATATCATGTTTTTGTATTTGAAAGAGTTTTGGACAAAATGTATTTTCTATTCAAAATCCAAGTTTTAGAAAATACAAGTTTTTATTAGACACAAAAATAGTTCTTATTGATTGATATTTGAGCTAAATTTTTTACCACATGTTTATATATCAATGCAAAATGATAAAACTATTTTTGGTGATTTTTAGAAAAGATAAATGAATTTTTAAACATGTTTCTAACTCAGTTTTCTGATTCCAGGCTTCACCAGTCGACTAGTCTTCTGACCAAGTCGACTTGGCCGAAGTCGGTCGACCGGGTCGGTCGACTGGCGTGCACAGATTTGTGCACGTTTGGCTGTCATGGGACGGTCGACCGTCCGGGTCGACCGCGTCAGAGAGCAGAGCTCTCTGTTTGTTTGGGTCGACCGGGCGGTCGACCGGCAGCTGCCAACGGGCAGAAATTGACCGTTGGACGGTCGACCGGACCGGTCGACAGGCAGTGTATTTTTGGCCTGTTCTGCTGCCAACGGCTATATTTTTCTGGGGTCTATAAATACCCCATTTGTGAGAGTTTTTCTCTAAGATTTTTTGTGCGAATTTTTCCCTATTCTCTGGTATTTTCACAGTAATCAAAAGAGGTTTTTGGATTCAAATTGGACAATCTTTTTGGTGTTTTTATTAGGGTTTGAAAAATCAAAGAAAAGGGATTTTGGGAAAAGCTTTTGTTTGAACTTCACTATCTTCATTTCTATTAATTCCCAAAGATTTTCTTTGAGTTGCTGGCTTCAAATCCCTTGGTTTTCTCCACACTTGAGCTAAAATCTACTATCTTTTCTATAAGATTTTTGTGTGGGAAAAAGAAATTGTTTGTGGTTGTTGTTTAGACCACCAAGTTAAAAACCCAATCTTTGTTTGGCTTTGTGCCTTGGGTTGTATCCCTCAAGTTGTGAGGTGATCCTTGTGTTTGCTTTGTGCTAATCCCTCAGGTTGTGAGGTGATTGTTTTGTTGGATTGTAGCTTGCCTCAAGGAGGAGGTTGTGGTTGTAAAGAGAGGAGTTGGGTACTCCTTGTGAGAGTCCTTTGTGGACTAGCTAGTGGATTGGAAATGCTTCGTGTGTCGAAGGCGGGGATGTAGAGCTGGGTGCTCGAACCTCGATAACATATCTTGTTGTTTGCGCTTGATCCATTGACTCTCTCTATCTCTCTCTTTACTTTGTGCCTTGCAACTATTCATATTGTTCATTCATTATTGCTTGGCTTGGTTGTGTGTGCATCATTTGTTGATTGCACTTGAGTGCAATTGCAATTAGTTTTTAAATTCCGCATTGAGTTCATTAGATTAGCATAATCACCTATTCACCCCCCCCTCTAGGTGATTTTTCAATTATTACCTTCAGTTCTCAATACTGCCAAATATATTGTTCTTATGTCCTGTTTATTGTTACTACTTTTTCATATTCTCTCTTTTATCATTCTTTTTCGTTTGTGTACTCCTGCTAGTCCGCTTCTGACGGACCTTTATATTATTTTTCAGTATTTAGATAAGAAAGCTGGTATAGAGAGTTGTTCGTAGATCATATTCTGGTTTCCCTGTTCTCCAGTGAGTTCAGTTTTCTTCTTAACTTATTTTATTCAGATATAGTGGATGATATTGTTTATGATTCAGTTTTTCATATATGTGATTTTATCCCTGTGCTTGGTTGTATGTGCATATATGTGTCCTATCCTGCTTGTTATTGACAGCCTAAGGTACTCATGGAAGAGATTTCATTCTTCGTGAGTATCTGCTGGCCATCGTCACGTACTCGTATTCCGTATTTTGGGAAGCGGGGCGTGACATTATGCGTGCGAGTTTCATCTCAATTACGCGTCAAACGTGAGACCTGCATCCTTTTGGCTCCAAAACGTGAGGCCCATGTTCTGTCTATCTTAGAACGCGATGCCTGCGTTTCTAATTCTAAACGCGATGGTCACGTTACAACACAACGCGAGGTCCGCATTTCAACAAAACAGCGCAACACCTGCGTTCAGCATTGCATGTCTTCAATACATAAAATGCCAAAAAGCCCTCACCCTCAGGGTTTTGATGCTAGTTCCTGAGATGCTCCCTCAACCGACCGAGGGACTACCTAACAAGGAAGAGGACCGTCCATTAAATCACCCCTCAATGTCACTGTGAGCAACTCATCTTAGCAGTACTCTCTGATTCCCATTATGGCTTTCAGATAAATAAACTTTTGACTTTTAGCCAATTGTCAATGACTTCAGACTTAGCTAAGAGACGACGATCTCGGAAGAAGAAATCATTCTCCAATGTCGAGTACCCAGAAATAACTGCAAACATAGTGGGGCCGAGTTTCACACCAAGCAAGTCCAAGGGAAAGCAACCGGTTGTTAGTTCAGAGGAGTCGGATGTTGATTAGTCTCCAGGTTTAAAGGATGTTCTTGTTGAACCTGAAGGGGTTTACCGACACACTTAGATCCATACGGGAACAATCGCCCTAGTGGACTACAGTTTGTAGTCCTAAGAAATTGAGGAAAATGATGAGCATTCCGCCATCATCGAATCCCTGTCTTCGAATTCTAGCTCAGAGACAACCGCCTTTGCTTACATGGCGGGAACTCCCGACGAGGTAGCCAAGCGATTCGAAGAGCAAGACTAAGTCCAATAGGAACAATTAGATATAATTCGAGCTCAGCAAAATCTATTGACACCCTTAAGCTGATATTATCACAACTGCTTAAGGATACAAAGAAACCGAAGGTTAAAACTCCTTCCAAGAAGTTGAAGGACAAATGGAAGGAAGGGGAGAGCTCATCTTCTGCAAATACCTATAGTGAAAAACATTACAACTCTAAGCGACCCAAATCTTCATATGAAGAAGAGGATAACACAGAAAATGGGAGTAATCATTCCAAGAGGATGAGCAAATTGGAGCAACACCACGAGGCCCTTGCAATTCAAGATGGTCTCAAAGATGTGGGGACATTCTTATCCTAACTAGCAGAATGGGACATGGCTTCCTACCCTCCTAAATTCAAGGCACCAACCCTGTATACTTTCGACAACAAAGGTTTGCTGAACCAACACATACTATTTTAAATCCCAAACTGGGAATGTAGTATCGAACGATGCCATTATGGCTTGTTTATTCCTTGGCACACTTAAAGGTATCGCTTTTGAATGGTTCATGAAACTTCCTGTCGGCTCAATTAAGACATGGGCTGACCTAGAGAAGTTATTTTTGGCTCATATTTTCGAAGACGATACAGAAATTTCAGTGCCAACTCTCCTTGCATCCAAACAGAAGAAAGGAGAGTTTATCAAAATCTTCATCGAGAGATTTTAGAGCATGGCACTTTGTTATCCTAGCGGCATGACCCAGTCTACGCTGGTTAAGACATGCCGTCATAATCTGCAAACTTTCCTACTCGCTCAAATAGGAATGGTGGAATGTCGCACTTTGAAGCAGTTGGTGCTATAAGGCGAACAAGTGGAAGAGATTGTCACAAGGGTCAGGGCGGAGGAAAAAGACAGCAAACCAAAACCCGATAAGCCAATGCGACGAGCCCTAGAGTCATCTTCTCAACCAAGAAGAAGATATACTCTGGCCACGGAGGTCAAATCACGTTCAAAGACCCAGTCAGTTGATGGGGTATGGCTTTCGACCAACCACATGCCAATAAACTGTACTCCTTCAAAGATGAGCATGTGGTCTCTTTATTCAAGTTGCTCCAAAAGAATATAGACTCAAGCTTTTTGAGATCAGATGCCCTGAAGCGGTAGGGAAGACTGAAGATCCCAACTACTGTTTATATTATAGGATGTTTGTGGACCCTATCAAGAACTGCTACATCTTTAAAGATGTCCTTTTAGCTCTGATTGATGCAGAGGTGTTGAAGCTTCATCCAGAATAGAAGGTGACCACCAACATGACAGCTACATCACCTATTCAATTTAAATGAAATCCCCACTAGCGCCAACCGGAGTGGTTCCTATCCCGAAAGGAAAACTAAGAGTGATCAATACTGATCCTGACAACATAGATAGAAAGGTCTTATTCCTATCCCTACCCCTCAAGGAGAGACAATGTGGGTCCATCCTGACATTGTTGAAACCCAGCAGTGGATGATTGTTATAAGCAGAAAGTCTAAAGGCAAGGCTAGAGCATCCTCTAGTAATATGGTGAGTATCTCTATAAGAGAGACTGAGGAAGATGTCACCTCCCTTACTAGTTCGCGATACAAGGAGTCCGCCTTTGTTCCTGACATGGGTGCACCTCCCACATCAGACTCGATCCGACAAGCAGTTCCTAAAACAGTACGGCGAGCCGATAGTAAACTCCCTACAACTAGCTGAGGAGGCAATCGAGCAGTCCACAAGGCTATCCATGGAAAAGCATAAAGAGCTTGGGTATGTCAAAGCTCTTCCTAAAAGCGGTATGGGACCATCAACTCCCTTTCATTTTGATGTCCTGGCTCAAGTTGCCAACATCGCCGATCACTCTCTATGAGCTCCTAAGGCTTTTAAGTCTACTAGGACGCCATAAGAGAAGTATTAGCGGATGCAAAGGTTTTCATAACCAGATTCTTGCTATATGTGAAGAAAAAGTCAGCAACCATTGCCACCATACCTCATACCAGCTTCTCTCCATCACCTTCACCCCAGAATACATGCAAGTTAAAGGAAAACATAACAGACCCTTGTATTTGGATCATCTAAAGTGAACCGCATTCAGGTTGATCCAAGATCCGTGTTGAGCATTATGACCTACTGAGTCATGCAGCATTTGGAAATCCCTACCCGTCCGTTAAGTGCCACTCAGACTATCTCTATGACTTCAACACTAATGGTACGCGATCAAACTCAGGTGTCAAATTGGGAACCTATAATCTGAGGTGACATGTTATGTCATTGACGCTGACACCTTGTACTGTCTGCTGTTAGGACGACCTTGGCTTCACTGCAACGCCATCATCCCATCTAGTCTTCATCAAGTAATGAAATACGTTGGTAAAGATTGAAAAGTGATAATGTTGATTGTCGAAAGACATCCATTCAAAGGATTCGAGAATTATTTTCTTGATTCCCTCCTTTATCAGGATTATCTTGAGGTTGATGAGAATCCATACTCGAAAGAACCCGATTCTGGTAACGAACCAAATACAGATCTAGATGAAGACTAGTGTCTCTTGGAAATAATTCCTCTGGTAACGAGCATTGATAAGCTTGATTTTGATATCACTATTAATGTTGAAAGCAAGTGGTTCATTAATGAAGATTCAGGTTTGGCTTACTTTTCTGTATTTGCTTCGGATTCTGTACCGTCGACACTAACACTGATGTAAACAGTGATCCATAGTCAGTAATACATGCATAAACAAAGTCGTCCATCTGGTATGCGAAAAGATTGAAAGCACACACAATGCCCTCTTTGAAGTACCAACCAAGCGAAGAGGTAAAAAGCCAATTTTATTTGGGCAGATCGAAACAATGCCTGTAGCTTGCGAAAGCTCAGGGGCTGATTTTGAATCTCCATAATTCTTGCATTATGGACAAAAGTCACGTCACATGATGGAAAGAATAGGGTATGATTTTACTAAGGAATCGGCCTTAATTTTGACAAAGGAAAACGAGCACTAATTCATTCATTTGTACCGAAAGGCAAAGGCCCGATTACTACCATAAGACCCAAAAAGGACACGGTTATATAATTACACCAGTCTCATCAGATCCCGAATCTGAAAAAGAGGTCTATCATGATAGCTCATCTGCAACATCATCATAGGGCCTAGATATCAGTGTCCGCGATATTTTCAGAAGTCTCTCAGTAAACATGGTATCAACTAGCCATTTGGAAGATGATAGAGAAGATACTTTTGAATATGAAGAATTAATCCAGTCGGACTCTAATCCACGGATTAAAAACACTTAAATACTTTTTGGGATACGCGCTTTGAACAATATGAATCACCCATTGAGGATAAAGTGACTCAGGTAAATTTTAGAGATGAGGCTAACCCCAAGCCCATCTTCATAAGTGAGAGTCTGTCATCTTCCAAGAAAGAAGATCTAATACAGCTTATATAAGAGTATATAGATATCTTTGCTTAGAATTATGAGGACATGCCTGGGCTTGATCCCCAAATTGCTATGCATCATCTCAACATCAACCCGAATGCAAAACCATTCAAACAGCAACATGCGGGTTCCATCCTGAGATCATGGGAGATTTCAAATCAGAGGTCAAAAAGTTTATAGACTCTGGTTTTGTTAAGAAAGAGCAGCATTGAGATTAGGGGGCTAAAATAGTTCCTCTTCCCAAGAAGAATGGAAAGACCCGGATTTGCATTGAATATCGTGATCTGAATGCCGCCTGCCCTAAAGACAAATTTTCTCTCCCGGTCACGAATGTTATGATTGCCAACTCTTCCAGTTTTGAGAGAATGTCTTTCATGGATGACTTCTCAGGGTATAATCAGATAAAGATATACTCTGAAGATAAAAACACACATCTTTTAGGATGCCTTTGGGAGTATACTGCTACACAGTAATACCCTTTGGCTTGAAGAACGCTGGTGCAACATATCATGGCGCCATGAATGCGATCTTCCATGAGCATATATGTAAGACCGTAGAATGTTATGTCGACCATATCGCCGTAAAACGTTGCAACAAAGACGATTACCTCGCAGACTTGAAGAGAGTGTTCGGCATCCTGTAGACCCACCAGTTGAAGATAAAGCCAACTACGTCCTCCTAGGGGTAACCAGTGGCAAATTCCTTGAATATGTTATAACATCCAAAGGAATTCACTAGAACCAGAGAAGATCTATGCTATCAAAGAGATGGATGCCTATGGGAGTATACTACTACACAGTAATACCCTTTAGCTTGAAGATCATTGGTGCAACATATCATGGCGCCATGAATGCGATCTTACATGAGCATATACGTAAGACCGTAGAATGCTATGTCGACAATATCGCTGTAAAAAGTTGCAACAAAGATGATTACCATGCAGACCTGAAGAGAGTGTTTGACATCCTGCTGACCCATAAGTTGAAGAAAAAGCCAACCAAGTCCTTCCTGGGGGTAGCCAGTGACAAATTCCTTGGATATATTATAACATCCAAAGGAATCCACTAGATCCAGAGAAGATCTGTTCTATCTAACAGATGCAACCTCCGAGAAATCTTAAAGAACTTGGAGGCCTACAGGGACGATTGTCATAAAATCAGACATTCATATCAAATCTTTCAGTGCACTGCCAACTCTTCAACAAGTTAATAAAGAAGGGAGTCTCATTCATTTGGGACAATGCTTGCCAAGAAGCATTCGAGGAGATCATGGAGTATCTTACACATCTACCCATTCTAATAGCTCCAATATCAGGAAAATCTTTCCTGCGATATGTTTGAGCGATGGATCATACCTTGGGAGCATTATTAGCCCAGAACAATGATCAAAACCACGAAAAGGTGATCTAATATTTAAGTATAACAATGATTGGGGCAGAGCACTGTTACAAACCAATCGAAAAGGAATGCTTAGCGTTAGTCTTCGCTGTCCAGAAGATGCGACACTACCTCATGGGGCAACACATTCAAGTCATCTCCAGAGTTAATCCTTTATGATTGCTCATGATAAGTCCATCTTCGCTGAACTGTAGACTACCAAAATGGTCCATATTGCTTTCATAATATAAGATGCAATTCATGCCACAAAAAGTGATCAAAAGTCAAGTAAGTTGTGGTAGATTTCCTGGCCTATCATCCAGTTTTAGAAACATTAAAACTTTACGATGATCTACCAGAAGAGATTGCAGAAGTTAACTTGATCAATGCCTCCTCAGAAAAATAAATGTGGCAACTATTCTTTGACGGAGCGTCAAGGACGAGTCCCGAGGGAAATATCATCGCAGGTGTGGGGGTAGTACTTTTCTGCTCAGTTTTTCATTTGTAGTCCAGTCCAACCATTAGTGAGAGAGAGAAATATTGATTGTAATCTGAAGTTAAAGTGACATCAATGAAGATTCAGGATCTTCCTTCTTATCCAAACTATCTGGTATGTTACATTTATTTTATGTGCTTTATTTTACATTGATCATGAGCAACTAAACTTATTTATCTAGGCTTGCTAATCAATCTCTTCTACCATTCTTCTCTTGATTGGTTTTCATGAAAGTAATGTTGGTCCAAAGGCCCATCACTCTAGTTTTGATGATGATTAACTCTTGTAGTTATTGTACTAATGATCTTGTATTTATTTAGTCTCAGATTTGTGATCAAGATCTTAGTAGGTGTTTAGCTTCATCAAAGGATTTCAAGTCAAGCTTTGGAGCTAGCACGCGTTGATTCAAGAGCTTGTGCATCAAGACCACATCAAGTACTCAAGAGGAGTCTAGCTTTTTGGATCAAGGTTCGACCAAGTCAAGAAGAAGAAGAAGATTTTCAAGAGAAGACCTTTAAGAGAAGACTTGTGTCTAGGTTTGTTTTTGTTAAGATTTTAGTTTTAGATAAATGTAAAGGATAGAGTAGTTGGTGGATTGCTCAAGTACATATACACTCACACACAAAATTTATACGAGTTTTCATAAAAGAGTTAAAAAAGTTTTCATTTTGGAAAAATACCGTTTTGGTTTTTGGACTTTTCAAATATACATGTGTTTTACCAAAACCAGTTTAGTGCTTATTGTCAAAAACATAGATATCTCATCATATATGTGTAGTGGATCATATCCATACACACTAAGCTTTAAAAGTGTTTAAATATCTTATTTTTATATTTGGAGAAGCTTTAGAAAAATCGATTTGGAAAAATACAGATTTCGTTTTAAGCCAAAATTTCTAAGTCACAAAAATAGTTCAAAATGTTTATAACATGTCTTGATTTTACTCAAATATGTTTGTATATATCAAAGTATATTGCTGAACTTATTTTTTATGTTTTTAGATAATTTATAGGATTTTATTGAAGCAAAAATAACAAGTTTTTAATCCTGAAAAAATACTGTTTTTGGCTTCTGTCGGTCGACCGTGGCTCGGTCGGCCGACGTGCACAAAACGTGCACGGCTAGGGCCGGTCGACCGCCTGAGAGTGTCTGCTCTCTGGAAATGGCCTGGTCAATCGGGTGGTCGACTGCTGGGCCATTGCCCTGAAGGCGGTCGACCGACCTTCCCAACGGTCAAAAAATTGACCGTTGGCGGTCAACCGGGCGGTCGACCGATAGCAGTGCAGACTGCTGACTAGGCCTCCAACGGCCATATTTTGGAGCCTATTTATATGGGGCTCCCATGGACTGTTTTCTATAAGATTGATTGAATTTTTTGAGCTAGTTTTTCATAAACTTCTAAGTGTTTATCTCCACTTGTTTTAGGGCCAAATACTTCCATATCAAAAGGAGAGTTTTCAAGAGTGTTTTGTAAAAGAGATTTCTTGAATTTTTCACACAAATCAATCCTTGTTTTTCTCACACATACTTGAGCTATCCATTACTATATCATTCCTATAGGAGAGTTGTTGTGAGATTATTTTTAGGTGATCAAAGTGTTGTGATCACCAAAGTCTTCATTCTTGTTTTGAGGAGGCGGACTTACGGGTTTGCGTTGTTTTGGGTTCTAGTGAGAACTCGGTGTAGAGGTATGTCCTAGGCAAGCTTACGTGCTTGCATGTGTTTGTTCTTACGGGAACAAGAGAGGGACTAAAGAGTCCAAAGAAGTTCTAGTGTGAACTCGCTTGTAGGTATTACGGCACCGAGTGATCCGGTGGGATCGTTTTTAGTGAAAATCTTTTATAGTGTTGAAGGCGGGGACGTAGAGCAAGTGTGCTCGAACCTCGAAACAAATCACCCGTGTTTGCGATTGCTCTCCCTATCTCTCACTTGTCTTTATATCTTACTTATGCTCATTGCTCATATCTTTACTTGCTTGATATATTTGTGCTTATATTGTTATATGCTTGGGGATTGTTTGCTTACACTTGTATTCAACCAAGAGAGCCAAAGCGATATCTCAACTCTTATCTAGAGGAATCTTGAGGAGATAGTCCAGAGCCTTTCACGGAGAATTCGGCTACACTCTTAGGTTATACTTGGTGTGTTGTGCTTAAGAATTTTAGTTTACATAAATAGTTTTTTATTCTTCATTAATTCATCATTAGATTAGCTAGTCACCTATTCACCCCCCCTCTAGGTGATTTCAATTGGTATCAGAGCCTCGTGCTCTTGATTTGGGTCTAACAACCTTGAGTTAAAGATCCTCATTTATAGCTAATAACAATATTTATACACACACATGGATTTCATGTCACCTCCCACTTTTGAGATTCTTAACATCCAAATTTGAAAAGTTAAGATGTCCTTGTACCTCAAAGGCCTAGGTAATCATGTTTATCTTCCTACCATTAAGAATTCATACTTTAGTAATAGCAAGCATCTTGAGGCTAACTCAAAAACCATCCATACTTTGAAGTCAACCCTAAGTGATGATTATCAATGTAGGGTTTCTAATCTTGATTCGGCTTTTGTAGTATGAAACACAATAGTCTCCCTTGGCGAACAAGAGCAATACTATACGGGGAGCGACTCGGATTTTGGAAGTGAGGCTTCCAACGTGTGCTATATGGTCCAAGGGGATAACCCTCTTGAGGTAAACTCCGAATCCGAGCTTGATGAGGATGTTGACATGTCTTATAATGAACTTGCTTCTTTTTGTCAACAACTTCTTGAAAAGTATGACATGCCTAAAAAGGAAAATAAGAAAATGAAAAATAAATTTGATTCCATGTTAAAAGAAAAAGATTCTTTGCAAGATAAATTGGAATGTATTTCAAAAGAAATGAATTTTTGAAAAAGACAATATTTCCTTGTCCTCTAAATTAAATGATCTTTGTGAAGGAAATACCTCTTTGAAAAATAAAATTATTTTGGTAGAAAAAGAAAAGAGATTGCTTTAAATGAAAAAAACTCTTTAAAAAGAAAGTTATTTCAAAAGCAAAAGAAAATGTTTCTAAAAAAAAAGAATAATGATTCTCATTCTCATTCTCACCCTGCTTTACATGCCACTATTGATCAAAATGAGATTAAATTTTTGAAAATAGAATAGATTGTTTGAGCTCAACTTTGAGCAATTGTGCATTTAACCATAAAAGATTGGAAAGCTTGTTTCAAAGAAACAAACTCCACATGTTCATACACATCACCCACGGCACACATATGCACACTTAGCACACCATGATCACACTCATTCACATGTGCATACTAGAGTGTACAAGTGTACACATTGCGGCCGCAAAGGCCATTTGGTAAAATTTTGTTATGATAGAATTAATTCTTTAAATTTTGCTAATAAAATTTTTGGGTTCCGAACAATGCTAACCCCCGTGGACCCAAAAGAAAATGGGTACCAAAGTCCCCACCTCTTGTGTTTGATATAGGTGTGGGCTCTCACATGACGTGAGAGGTTAGTGCCTTGGTGGTGGATGCATGTGCTTGATGGACACTACAAATTGATGCATCACTATCAAGGAAGTTTGGTGGGAAGACCACCATGTTTTGGAGACTTGGAGAGTAGTTCATGTGATTTGGTAACTATCTCTAAACTCCTATTTTATTTTACATGCTTTTATACTTGATGATAATTTTTAGCATGTTTTGTGTTTATGCTTCATGTGGTAAATACTTGTTTAGATGTAGTTTTTGTCAAAATTTGTGTATATAATTGCACAAGTAGTGAGCAACATTTGATTCATATATGTTTACACTTCATTACTCATTTATACTCATTACATGCACATGTACAGCCTAGTTTTGATGATTCACTCATTTACACTTGTTTTGCCTATTTTTTTATTTTTGCTTCATGTATATGTAATCTTTGTCCAAAACTAATAAATATACATGTATACCCTTGAGTCTCTTGCCTTCATGCAAATACTATTATGGACTCTTTTTATATTTGGGATATGTATGCATATTGTTAGCCTTGGATAAATCATACATATGCCTTGAAGTTTGTTTTTAATGAAAATAAATTTTCATGTTTTTCATGTTTTTGATAAAATGATATTCATGTTTGTTTTGAGCCTTATTGACTATTTTCATGAATATGTTATTTACATGATTTGTTTTCATATTTGAAGGATCTTTAATTAGTTTTCTAAAAATTATTTTAACTAGTTATTTATTCTTCATTTGGTAGAGTTTTCAAATTTTATAAAATATTTTTCAAACTCTTATTTTTGAAAACCCCTACCAACCCTATAAGGGCGGATGGATGGGCGACCATGCCTTGTATGTTCAAATTACATATCTTTTATCACGTGCATGAAAATGGTGGATCTTTATGAGTTATACACTTGCTTCTCATCATATTTTCAATTGGTATTACAATTGATATTTTTGTGTATACTCATATTTTATTTTCTATATATGTATGCTTTAAATTTCAAATAATATCAATTTATATTAGTATTCTCATTTTCATACATACATATATATATATATATATATATATATATATATATATATATATATATATATATATATATATATATATGATTTTCTTGTGCTTGATTTACGATTTATTTACATGTTTAAAGCACAAACTTTGTTTATGCTAAGCTTGATTTAAATCTTGAATTTCAATTGGTATCTCCATTGGTACTTTAATAAGCTTATGCATTATTTTCAATTGGTGTTTTTATTGGTATCAATATTTACAATATATTTCAATTGGTATCAATATGTTTTAATTTCCAATTGGGTTTAAATTTCATTTGGTATCAATATGTTTTACCTATTTGGTATAAAAATTTGCCATGTATTTCAATTGGTACCAAAATATAAAATATTTTCTTTCATTGTTTTCAATTTCAATTGGTATCACAAATTTCAATTTCATATGATATCAAAAATCTTGTGATATCTCAAATTGATTTGTTAATTTAAGAGAAATTTAAAATTTGTATTGTTTAGTTACAATTGGTATATTAAAATTTTGTTTATGTACAAAAGATATCTCAAAATTTGTTTAAGTACTATAACAATTTGTGTTAAGAATGTTTTGATATGTATTGTCTATATGCAAGGGGAGCTTAACATCTCTTCTATATATAGATTCATGTTGAGTGTATCTCATATTGAGGAGGTTGACATCTCTTCTTTATGTGATACACGTGTGTAGGGGGAGCTTAACATCTCCACTTATGCATTGTATATTATGCGTTATATGAGTTAGGGCTTGTCATCCCTTCTTCATGTAATGCATGTATGCAGAGAAGTTAACTTAGCGTCTTCCTCTTCATGAATGTATATCGAATGTATATCCTTATTCTTAATTTGTTTCATTTTACCCCTTTGTTGATGATTGGCAAAAAGGGGGAGAAAGATTTTGAATTTATATTTATATATGCATATTTGAGTTTTTGCATATATTAGTTTATGCATTTTACAATAAACAATAAAATATGAGGGAAAATGATTTTGATAGTTTAAACAAAAAGGGGGAGAAGGTTTTTGGTATGCATGTTTCTCTCACCCTGTTTATGATGATATATTTGTTTAGTTTCATGTACTTTGATTGGTCACTAATATTGCACATTTATTATCATATTCTCCTACTTATTATAGAATAAACTCTGCATTTTCCTAATTAAATGTTTAATTTATTTGCAGACCCATTCCTAAAGGAGAGTGAAGAGAAATAAGCCCAAAAGCCCATCAAATTCTGAATTAAATCAGAATTAATTCGAACTCAGTAAATCAGGACAGATCAGGTCGGTTCAGATTGGTTGAAAAACAGATAGAAGAAATCCCTACAAATCGATCGGTTGAAGCCAAGGATCAAAGGCCATTTCGCCAAAATCCCAGACATGAACTGCAAATCCAGATAAAGATAAATACAAATTGAGAAACCGGGGAGCACCACCAACAGTGTGTGGCCAGCTGGCCACACCTTGGTCGCGGAAACGAGGCGGCCACACCCTGGTCGCGGAAACGCAGCCAAAGTCGCATTTTCGCGGCTTTGTTGGTGAGTTAGGGGGAGCGTTTGCTCCCCCTATCTTCATACGCTCCTATAGGTTGGGTTTTGCCTATAAATACTGGGATTTTCAGAGCCTCCAGAGGACGACCATGCAGAGATAGGATTTAGTCCATTTTTTCATTTTTTAGTGTAGGTTTTTGTTTTTCTTTTCATGTGATTTTTAGTTTTAATTTATATAAATCAGAGGAGATCAGAGTTTCATAGGAGAACGAGAACGAAGCTTGTGCTGAGAGTGACACCGGTGTAAGATTTCCTTCTTTTCTCTTATTGTTATGAAATCGAATCTGTAGTTTCCTTTTGTATGTACTTTGTTTTTGTGTTCTTCTTCTTCTTCCTTACTTTTCTTCTTTTGGTACAATTGTTATCCAAGTGAGTCTAAAAGCATCGAAAGAGCCTTGCCTTTGCGAGTGCCACCGATAGCTCAGACGATGGATTTTGAGTTTCATTCTGTATCACTTCATACTTGCAACGTCTTGATGATATAATGTGGAGGAAACGGGAATCAACTCTTATGGGCTATACGTTGATTGCCTCACTTCAAGGTAACATCATTGCAAAAGATTCAAGGTAGGTATTTGGCCAAAAGAAGTAAATAATTTTTAGTTTCTTTTCTTTTCTTTTGTTCTTTAGTTTAGAACACCAACAACACCCACTTCTTTCCATTTTCAATTTCTTTGTAAATAATTATTTTCTATTTTTCTCCACCTTCTCATTCTACCACTTTCTTCCGCACTTAACTTTAACCTAAATTTTCTCTTTTTCTTTTAAAGAACTAAAGAAGAACTTTAACCAAACTTTGTATCTTAAAAGAAGACTTACTAAAAAGCTTCCATCGCTAGTCCCTCCTTGTGGATCACGACCCGCATAGCCACTTGCTATTGCGGTAGAATTGAGCACTTGCACTCTCTATTTTAAACTTCTGAAATTCTGTATTTGTGTGCAGGTTTCAACTCAATCAAATTTTGGCGCCGTTGCCGGGGAGGGACGGTAAGTTACTGTCTTTTAAAGTTTACATTTTTGGTTAACTTTCTTCTTTGTTTTTTTTTTTTGTACAGATTCAACAATAAGGAATTCTTACTGTAGTGGACATATAAGTGGCCTTGGACTCTGCTCAAGAAAGCAGAGCCAAGAAGCCCTCAGATTTGCTATAGTCCTATGGCAAATTGAGTGACCTACTAACCTGTATTTTTTGCAGGTTGGGTTAATTGCATAGTTAAATATCTGTAGCATTTATTTTCTTGTTTGACTCACTATATATATATTTCTAACACAACAGTAAAATGATGATTGTAATTGCTAAAAAATGATTTAGACTTTGCATTTAGGCACGTGTCTATTTCATTACACTTTTCATTACTGTTGAAGAGTGTTGGAGCAAAGGTACGTGTGCATAGTGTTGACTGATTTTTCCTGCACACAAAAATAAGGATATTAAATTTAGAAATAGTAGTGTGAGGTTCAGTTCTAATCCGCGGTAGCAAAGGCTATGCGGGTCGTGATCCTCAAGGAGGGACTGCGATAGAAGGGTTAAGCAAGTTAATCTCTAAAATTTATCTTTTTTAGTTAATTGTCACGATGGTATTTACAAAGAAACGTGGTATTTACAATGAGTTGTGGGAAAGAATATTGGAGAGATGTGGATTTAATCTACGAAAAGAAAAGAAAAGAAACAAAAAGAAAACTTATCTCTTTATTTGCTTGCCGTTTGAACCGTTGCGATGATTTCCCTTTTCTTGGAAGGCGTACAAGCACGGCTTATGGGATCGTCCGCCTTCTTAATCTACTCTACGAAATAAAACAACAAGCTATGAAGACTTGTTCATCGCCATGGGCCGTCAAGGTTCCTTCTTCGGCTAGGTAGTCTCAAAGCGTCAAGTTCTCACGGTTTGCAAGACATCAGAGAAGGAAACAATATAGAAAACAAGATCAAAGAGAACAAGAACACAACATAAAATAGAAGAGATGAACAAATAAACATAACAAAAACAAACCTTTGAATGGATTTCATTAACAATTGAAGAAGAGTTGGCTTACACCGCTGTCACCTCAGTACAAGCATGGACTCTTTCCTCCATGAAAGCTTCCTCCACTCTCAGAATTTACAAAAGATAAACAAAAAGAAAAGAAAACCTAGAAGAAAGAGGAAAAACCCTAAAAATCTGAACTTTGGCCCTTTGCTGGACGCTGGACGCTCTTTACGTTGCACTGCAGGAGATATTTATAGATGCAGAAGGCTACAGAGTCCCGGACGAATCTGCCCACGAAATTTGGGATCAGGATCTTATCAAAGTGCCGCGGATTTGCGGCGGTTCCGCGGCACTTTTGTGGCTTCTGGCCACGCGCTTTGGCGCGTGGCCTCTCCTGGTCCGTCCATGTGGGCGCCTGCTTCTAGAATTGTAATCCTGGCCTTTTAAATCTAGATTTTCGAGGTAACTTGGTAATCAAGTTACCCTTAATCCAGATTTCTTCAAATCTTCCTCCCACGAATTTTCTTCTTATCTTGGCCTTTTATTCTCATCCTGCAGGTGTTTAGGGTTGGATATAAGTCTATCCTTCCCTAATTTCTGATATTTGCAACTTTTAGCCCTTGTATTTGCATTTTGAATCTTTGTATTTGCGCTTTTTCACCTGGGCTTCAAACATGGGCTTGGATCTTGGGCTTTTGGGCTCTTTAAGCTTTATTTCTTTCTTTTTATTATTTCGAGGCCTGCACACAATAAATCACAAAATATTAATAAATGTGCAGAATTATATAAATAAATATGAAAATGTGACGGTAAATATGATGATAAAAATGCACTTTTGACTACCAATCACACCCCCACACTTATCTTTTTGCTCGTCCTCGAGTAAAAACAAAGAAAAAGAAAAAGTTAATCTAACCTAACTCACTTTCGTAGGAATCACGATTGCACTTAGCACGTGCAACAAGCCGTTAAACCCCTAGGTTACCCTAGAGGACGAGTGTTGTCTCGTGAGGGTTTTCAGCGGATTGCACCCACAAAATCCATAAAAAGGAAAATATTTGAATTATTATTGAAGAGACTAAGTAGTCTATAAGTTTTAGGATCCTCATTTTTATTCATTCTTCAAACCTAGTCTTTATAAAATCAATTGTTATTCATTTTAGGTAAGGATTAAAATTGAATTTCTAATATAGTCTTTTTCGTTACCAAAAGTCATACGCACCCTTGTGAATCTAGGAATTCCTTAACTTGGACTCTCATGCCTCTTTATTATTTTTATAACATCATCTAATTTTCTTTCGTGTAAGTATCAAGGCTTCTTGAGGCCCTCATACCTAACTAATTGACAATTAGATGTGTTAATATATTTATATTTTTTTTTTATTTTTTTTTGGCATGTATAACTCATCTAATTTTCTTTCGTATAAGTATCAAGGCTTCTTGAGGCCCTCATACCTAACTAATTGATTATTAGATATGTTAATACATATATTATTTTTCTTAGTCTTCTTAGGCTTTCTAATCCACCCATGTAACGAACTTAAAGTCGATGGCTCCCAAACCGGTCGGCTTTAGGGCACCAGGTGAGAAAACACCCCGCGGACTCAAATTCGAGTGAACTAGGCCACAAAACTAAGGACTTTATTTTATTTACTCACCTTTAGGCATGAATACTTATGCTTCTTGAGGCACATGTATCAGCTTAATTGGTGATTTTTTTTCTTTTTTTTTTCTTTTTTTTTTTTGTGAGGCACAAGGTCTTTGTCTTAGAATCCTAGATATGCATTTGGTATGCATATTTCATTAAGGTAAAAATCAAGACTAATTATTTATTCAATTTCTCTCCTATACCTAAAAATTTAAACAATTTATTTATTTTGACCAAGTTTTAGAAATCCTAATCGTGATTTTCCTAATCCTTAAAACTAACTTAGATTTCTTTCAAAAAATAAGTCAAAATATTTCCTTTTTATAACATTTTTTTTTTTTATAAATTTTTTTTTATTAGCAATTTTTTTTTTTAGTTTTTACCTAAGTTAGTATGTTAGTAAAGCCCACCCCCACACTTATCTCATGCATTGTCCTCAATGTATGAATGAATGCATATATGCATGAAACAGAACAAGGGAAGGCGGAAGTTACCTTAGGGGGTGGTTCCGGTGGTGGTCTAATTGGTCCACGAAATGCGGCCCAAACAAGATAACGTGGTAGTTCACGGGACCTACCTTTATTGACCTCTTTTTTATTTACATATTTACAGTCCCCAGAATGAATAGGATCATGGAAGATCCTCTCGTGAAACTTACTCCCTTTACATGACCAGTCCTGGAAAATCATCACAGAGTCATGGTCTATACCTATGTCCAACAAAAGAATGTGACTTGGTAAAATGGTTGACTTGGACTCAAGAATGATAGGTTCAGGATCTAATACCGACTCAGGAAAGAAACTCAAATCAAGTAAAGGTTCAGGAATCGGGCTAGGATCAAGAAGTGGGTCCAAGTCAAGAAATTGAAACTCAAGTCTACAATCATTTTCCCACAATGGAATATGACTCAATGTTGGTGATTCAAGTTCAGGAATGATAGGTGTGGGAATCAAAACTGACTCTAAAATATTACCTAAGTCGGGTAACAAAACAGGAGTCAATAATGATTCGGGAATTTGAACTTGATCATAAATTTGGGAATCTAGGTCACATATCTCATTAGTTTCAATCTCATAAAAATGGGAACTTGCCAATTTTTTCATGGGACTTTCAAAATTGCACAATTGGTCAAGTTCAATATGATCATCAAAAATGGGTGATTCAATTTCATGATCTATAGGTATGGGAATAAATGTTGGCTCAGAAAATTGGTCCAAATTGGGTGATGATACCGGAGTCAACATAGATTCGAAGATGGAAACTGAATCGCAAGGTTGTGGATCGGGTTCACATTCACTATCTAATTCAATCTCATTGAAATTAAAACTAGCCATTTGTCCAAGGGTTGGGATTGGTCCAGTTCATATTGATGTGATGAAATTAAATTTTGATCAAGGTCTTCTAGATAGAATGATTCTTGGTTCCTATCAACTTGGTTGGTAAGTTCAAGAATGTTGGAAAGTCTAGAAATTTGATCATTCATTGTATCTTGCAACCGATCCACTTTTTCTTCTAACCCATCGAATAGATCAATGGTGGACTGAAACCTTGGTGATGTGGGAAAAGATGTATATGACGATAATGGTTGAACAGGTGGTTGACCATATGGCTCAGGGGTATTGAATCCCCATTGACTCTGTGAAGAGTAGTGATGATTATTCCAATCTTGTTCATAGTATTGGGACTGGGGCATGTAATGATTCGTATAAGACCAATCTGGTACACTAGGTTGGTCAAAGTTATGATATGCCGGGTTGGTAATATCCGAGTAAGAGGTTGGTGTGTAATATGGATCCTCATTAAAATTGAAAAAATTATTGTTATAGGCCATATCACACAAAGCAAACAAGAGAAAAAAAACAAACAAAAAAGAAAATTTCTAACCTAAGTTAGGGTAGACCTAGACCTAGAAGACTCCTAACTGGTTAGACTGTCCACGGGAGGTAGGGTATAGACTTTGACCACAAGTTAATCAGCCAGGTCGGGGCAAGAGTGGTGGGAGGTTTTCCGTCAAAGACGTTCCTTAATTAAATAACCACCACACTTCGGGCTTTCGGCCCTCAATCCCCTTCCTAGACACTGATTTGGCAGGAGTCAACTTCCAACACCGTTCCCCCTTAGGATAATCTCCTAATTGAGTCCGAGTGTCCCTAGGGCCAACGTCTACTAATTTTTAAGTTAGGCTTGGGTTAGTGAGTGCTTGGGATATGATTTTTGGGCTAAGGAAGGGTGATGAAATCCCCACCTTATCTTGTTAATGGGTTATGCCCTTAAGATGAATTAGTGCAAGTGTACAAGATAAATAGATAGAATTCACTCAAAGCAGAAAATCAACCAAGAGATGAGTCCTATTCTACATGCAATGCGTACGTACCTTGCTTCTCCAGCACTCTTCAACAGTAAAAAAAAAAATTGAAAAGACACGTGCCTAATATGCAAACGTCTAATCACTTTTTATTTTTAACCAATGATTTACTGTTGAATTATTAGCAATTTACAGGTATATCACAGAACAAAACAGAATAGATCAGTAAGCAGTAATCTCAAATTTCAGTAATCTGCAAAAAACTGAATTAGTAGTTCACTGCACTTGCCGCGGATCCGCGGCTCTGTCCGCGTTTCCGCGGCAAACTTGCAGGCCCTCGTGCTCTGCCTTCGAGGGCAGAGGCACTGGTTGCTGTATGTCCTTGCTGCTGCTCTGTTTCTGTTTCCTGTTCTCCAAACCTGCAAACAGAAAAGAATAAAGAATTAGTTAAAAATTAAATTTTTATTAGAGATAAACTTACCGTCCCTCCCCGGCAACGGCGCCAATTTGTTGACTGATTTTTCCTGCACACAAAAATAAGGATATTAAATTTAGAAATAGTAGTGTGAGGTTCAGTTCTAATCCGCGGTAGCAAAGGCTATGCGGGTCGTGATCCTCAAGGAGGGACTGCGATAGAAGCGTTAAGCAAGTTAATCTCTAAAATTTATCTTTTTAGTTAATTGTCACGATGGTATTTACAAAGAAACGTGGTATTTACAATGAGTTGTGGGAAAGAATATTGGAGAGATGTGGATTTAATCTACGAAAAGAAAAGAAAAGAAACAAAAAGAAAACTTATCTCTTTATTTGCTTGCCGTTTGAACCGTTGCGATGATTTCCCTTTTCTTGGAAGGCGTACAAGCACGGCTTATGGGATCGTCCGCCTTCTTAATCTACTCTACGAAATAAAACAACAAGCTATGAAGACTTGTTCATCGCCATGGGCCGTCAAGGTTCCTTCTTCGGCTAGGTAGTCTCAAAGCGTCAAGTTCTCACGGTTTGCAAGACATCAGAGAAGGAAACAATATAGAAAACAAGATCAAAGAGAACAAGAACACAACATAAAATAGAAGAGATGAACAAATAAACATAACAAAAACAAACCTTTGAATGGATTTCATTAACAATTGAAGAAGAGTTGGCTTACACCGCTGTCACCTCAGTACAAGCATGGACTCTTTCCTCCATGAAAGCTTCCTCCACTCTCAGAATTTACAAAAGATAAACAAAAAGAAAAGAAAACCTAGAAGAAAGAGGAAAAACCTAAAAATCTGAACTTTGGCCCTTTGCTGGACGCTGAACGCTCTTTACGTTGCACTGCAGGAGATATTTATAGATGCAGAAGGCTACAGAGTCCCGGACGAATCTGCCCACGAAATTTGGGATCAGGATCTTATCAAAGTGCCGCGGATTTGCGGCGGTTCCGCGGCACTTTTGTGGCTTCTGGCCACGCGCTTTGGCGCGTGGCCTCTCCTGGTCCGTCCATGTGGGCGCCTGCTTCTAGAATTGTAATCCTGGCCTTTTAAATCTAGATTTTCGAGGTAACTTGGTAATCAAGTTACCCTTAATCCAGATTTCTTCAAATCTTCCTCCCACGAATTTTCTTCTTATCTTGGCCTTTTATTCTCATCCTGCAGGTGTTTAGGGTTGGATATAAGTCTATCCTTCCCTAATTTCTGATATTTGCAACTTTTAGCCCTTGTATTTGCATTTTGAATCTTTGTATTTGCGCTTTTTCACCTGGGCTTCAAACATGGGCTTGGATCTTGGGCTTTTGGGCTCTTTAAGCTTTATTTCTTTCTTTTTATTATTTCGAGGCCTGCACACAATAAATCACAAAATATTAATAAATGTGCAGAATTATATAAATAAATATGAAAATGTGACGGTAAATATGATGATAAAAATGCACTTTTGACTACCAATCACATAGCATCTAGTATAAGAACACTTTTGGATTGGTTACATTACTTAAGTGTTGCTTTTCTTTTACACTGCACTAATTCAATCTTAAGGGCTTGTCCTATAAACAAGATAAGGTGGGGAAGTCATTACCCTCCCTTAGCCCACAAATAATCTCCTAACTCACTAACCCAAGCCTAACTAAAAATGAGTAGATGTTGGCCCTAGGGACATCTCGGACTCAATTAGGAGATTATCCTAAGGGGGAAAGGTGTTGGAATTTGACTCCTGCCAAATCAGTGTCTAGGAAGGGGATTAAGGGCAAAAAGCCCGAAGGTTGGTGGTTACTTAATTAAGGAACGTCACTGACGGATAACCTCCCACCAATCTTGCCCTGACCTGGCTAATTAGCTTGTGGTCAAAGTCTGCATTATACCACCCGTGGACAGTCTGATCAGTTAGGAGTCGTCTAGGTCATAGGTCTACCCTAACTTAGTTTAAAATTTTTTCTTTTTATTTGTTTGCTTATTTGTTTATTTTTTTCATTGTTTGTATTTTATTGTGTGATATGGCTTATAATAAAAAATTTTCAATTTTAATAGTAATCCATATTACACACCAACCTCTTTTTCGGATATTACCAACCCAGCATATCATAACTTTAACCAACCTAGTGTGCCGGATTGGTCTTATCCGAATCAATATAACCTATGCCCCAATCTTATGACCATAATTTTCAGAATAATTTCAACTCTTCACAGAGTCAATGGGGATTCACCTCCCCTGAGTCCAATTTTCAATCAACTTGTCCTCTTTATCCACCTTGTCCACAATATTTTCAAGATTCATACTCAGCTCCACAAGTCCAAAATAGAAAACCATCAATTTTAAATTGAGTATGCGTGGGTCCAAACAACAACACACAATCTGATGGACTCACAATTTCACCATCAATTCCAAATAACACTTCATCTTTTCAATCACAACAATACGATGAACCAATCAACTATGAAAAGATGCTTGAAGCCATGACTCAGGCTCAAAACGATCGTAATCGTGACATAGATATGATGGTCCAAACTCTACGTTCTCACCGTTTGACACGTTCTGATGTCGCTAACCATTCTGTTAGAGCCGAAGAGTCATGTTATTTTGGAAATCAAGATTCCATTTCAGAACAATCATTTGAACTTGCCCAAACTCTAAATTTTGAAAATGATATTGATAGTTGGCAAGTTATTCCTTTCCTGAAATAGAACTTGAGAATGAATATGATCCTGAACCTCAACTTAGTGATTCAATTCTACTTCCTGATTCAATAATGACTCCGGCATCTTCACCTGATTTCAATCTTTTTCCCGAGTCAACATTGGATCCTGTGCCAATTCATCATGAAATTGAATCACCCATCTTTGATGATCATCATATTGAACTTAACCAATTTTATACTTTTGAAAGTCCCATTGATAAATTGGCAAATTCTTATTTTTATGACATTGAACTCAATGAGAAATGTGACCTAGATTCTGAAATCTGTGATCCAGTTCAAATTCCCGAATCAATATTGACTCCTGTTTTCTTACCCGACTTGAGTAATATTTTAGAGTCAGTTTTGATTCCCACACCTATCATTCTTGAACTTGAATCACCACTATTAAGTCACATTCCATTGTTAGAAAATAAATGTGGACTTGAGTTTCAACTTCTTGATTTGGACCCACTTCCTGAACCAATCTCGACTCCCGAACATTTACTTGACTTAAGTCACTTTACTGAGTCGGTATTAGTTCTTGTACTTCCTAAGTCCAAGTCAATCATTCTATCTTTTCACACTCCATTTTGGGACAAGGCGGTTGACAAATTTGACTCCGAAATTAATTATTGAATTTGAAAATTAGATGGGGTTAAATTTTTAATAAAATCCTTTATGGATACATCATTTTAATGGGTTATATTAGAGAGATTTCTGGTGGGTTCCTCCGAACTCCACGAAAAGTCGATTGGGCCGCATTTCGTGGACCAATCAGACCACCACCGGAACCACCACCTTAAGATAACATTTTCCTTCCCTTTCTTCTTTTTTATGCATCTATGCATTAATTCATACATTGAGGACAATGCATGAGATATGTATGAGGAAGGGTTCTAACATAACTTAAAAAAAATAATAATAACATTTTTATTTACTTTTAAAAAAACTTTTTGAATATAGAAACAATATTTTGACATATTTTTTGTAAGAAATTGAGTCAATTTTAAGGAATAGGAAAATCAAAATTAGGATTTCTTAAACTTGGTCAAAATAAGATTATTTGTTTGATTTTTAGGGTTAGGAAGATAATTTGTTAAAGTAATTTAGTCTTGATCTTTACCTTAATGAGATATGCACACTTCATACACTTACACACTTAGGGTTCAAAAATAAAGATTCTTATGCCTTATATAAAAAAATAAAAATTTATAGATCTATGAAAGATGAACAAATCTAATTATTGATTAGCTAGGTGCTTTGGCCTAAGCAAGCCTTAGTATTTATGCGAAAGATGATTAGATAAGTTTGAGAAAAAATATATATAAAAATCATCTGATTAAGCTGGGTATTTGTGCCTAATAAAGCATAAGTATTCACGCCTAAAGGGGTTCAAATAATAAAATCATTAGTTTTGTGGCCTTGTTTGCTCGAGTCCTTAAGTCCTTGGGGTGTTTGCTCACCCGGTGCCCTAAGACCGTTTGGTTTGGGAGTCATCGATTAAAGGCTCGTTACATGGGCAGATTAGAAAGCCTAATAGAACTAAGAAATAATACCACAAAAAAAATATATATATATAAATAAGACATAAGAGTAGAGTTAATGAACCCTTAGTCAAAATTTTCACGGTCACAAGGTGCATATGACTTAGGGTAAAGTAATAGACTAAATGAGAAGTACAATTTGACTCCTTACTTTGGTTGATAACAAATTTTTGAATAGAGACTAAGTTTAGAAATGAAAAATTCAGTTTTCCTATAACTTATAGATTACTTAAATCTTACAATTATATTTCAAATATTTTTCTCTTTCAAAATGCTTTTCGAAAATACTAACTCATTTCTTTCTCTTTCTTTATGGATTTTGTGGGTGTAATCCATTGAAAACCCTGACGAGACAAAACTCGTCCTATAGGGAAAACCTCGAGGTTTAACGGCTTGTTGCACATGCTCAGTGCAATCGAGTGACCTGCGAAAGTGGTCTAATAATCCTTAGTATAGTTTAGTTGTTTTGCTCGAGGACGAGCAAAAGATAGGTATGGGGGTGTGATTGGTCACTAATATTGCACATTAATTATCATATTCTCCTACTTATTATAGAATAAACTCTGCATTTTCCTAATTAAATGTTTAATTTATTTGCAGGCCCATTCCTAAAGGAGAGTTAAGAGAAATGAGCCCAAAAGCCCATCAAATTCTGAATTAAATCAGAATTAATTTGAACTCGGTAAATCAGGGCGGATCAGGTCGGTTCAGATTGGTTGAAAACCAGTTAGAACAAATCGCTACAAATCGATCGGTTGAAGCCATGGATCAAAGGCCATTTCGCGAAAATCCAGAACATAAACTGCAAATCCAGATAAAGATAAATATAAATCGAGAAACCGGGGAGCACCACCAATAGGGTGTGGCCACCTGGCCACACCCTGGCCGCGAAAACGCAGCCAAAGCCGCGTTTTCGCGGCTTTGTTGGTGAGTTAGGGGAGCGTTTGCTCCCCCTATCTTCATACGCTCCTATAGGTTGGGTTTTGCCTATAAATACTGGGATTTTCAGAGCCTCCAGAGGACGACCATGCAGAGATAGGATTTAGTCCATTTTTTATTTTTTAGTGTAGGTTTTTGTTTTTCTTTTCATGTAATTTTTAGCTTTAATTTATGTAAATCAGAGGAGATCAGAGTTTCTTAGGAGAACGAGAACGAAGCTTGTGCTGAGAGTGACACCGGTGTAAGATTTCCTTCTTTTCTCTTATTGTTATGAAATCGAATCTGTAGTTTCCTTTTGTATGCACTTTGTTTTTGTGTTCTTCTTCTTCTTCCCTACTTTTCTTCTTTTGGTACAATTGTTATCCAAGTGAGTCTAAAAGCATCGAAAGAGCCTTGCCTTTGCGAGTGCCACCGATAGCTCATGGCGATGGATTTTGAGTTTAATTCTGTATCACTTCATACTTGCAACGTCTTGATGATATAATGTGGAGGAAACGGGAATCAACTCTTATGGGCTATACGTTGATCGCCTCACTTCAAGGTAACATCATTGCAAAAGATTCAAGGTAGGTATTTGGCCAAAAGAAGTAAGTAATTTTAGTTTCTTTTCTTTTCTTTTGTTCTTTAGTTTAGAACACCAACAACACCCACTTCTTTCCATTTTCAATTTCTTTGTAAATAATCATTTTCTATTTTTCTCCACCTTCTCATTCTACCACTTTCTTCCTCACTTAACTTTAACCTAATTTTTCTCTTTTTCTTTTAAAGAACTAAAGAAGAACTTTAACCAAACTTTGTATCTTAAATGAAGACTTACTAAAAGCTTCCATCACTAGTCCCTCCTTGTGGATCACGACCCGCATAGCCACTTGCTATTCCGGTAGAATTGAGCACTTGCACTCTCTATTTTAAAGTTCTGAAATTCTGTATTTGTGTGCAGGTTTAAACTCAATCATACTTCATTGAATATATATTTGTTTATTATTGTTTATTGTTATGCATGAGTTAAGGGGGAGCTTCTATGAAGCTTAACTTTAATCCATGCATATATAACTCCATGAGTTTTGTCATCATCAAAAAGGGGGAGATTGTTGGCCCAAAGGCCCATCACTCTAGTTTTGATGATGATTAACTCATGTAGTTATAGTACTAATGATCTTGTGTTTATTTAGTCTCAGATTTGTGATCAAGATCTTAGTAGGTGTTTAGCTTCATCAACGGATTTCAAGTCAAGTTTTGGAGCTAGCACGCGTTGATTCAAGAGCTTATGCATCAAGATCACATCAAGTATTCAAGAGGAGTCTAACTCTTTGGATCAAGCTTTGGACCAAGTCAAGAAGAAGAAGAAGATTTTCAAGAAAAGGCCTTCAAGAGAAGACTTGTGTCTAGATTTGTTTTAGTTAAGATTTTAATTTTAGATAAAATGTAAAGGATAGAGTAGTTGGTGGATTGCTCAAGTACATATACACTCACCCACAAGATTTATATGAGTTTTCATAAGAGAGTTAAAAGAGTTTTCATTTTGAAAAAATACCGTATTGGTTTTTGGACTTTTCAAATATACATGTGTTTTACCAAAACCATTTTAGTGCTTATTGTCAAAAACATAGATATCTCATCATATATGTGGAGTGGATCATATCCATACACACTAAGCTTTAAAAGTGTTTAAAATATCTTGTTTTTATATTTGGAGAAGTTTTAGAAAAATCGATTTGGAAAAATACAGATTTTGTATTAAGCTAAAATTTCTAAGTCACAAAAATAGTTCAAAATGTTTGTAACATGTCTTGATTTTACTCAAACATGTTTGTATATAAAAGTATATTACTGAACTTATTTTTGTATATTTTTAGAGAATTTATGAGATTTTATTGAAGCAAAAATAACAAGTTTTTAATCCTAAAAGAATACTGTTTTTGGCTTCTGCCAGTCGACCGCACGGTCGACCGAGGCAGAGGTCGGTCGACCGTGGCTCCGTCGACCAAGCAGTCGACCGACGTGCACAAAACGTGCATGGCCAGGGCCGGTCGACCACACGATCGACTGCCAGAGAGTGTCTGCTCTCTGAAAATGGCCCGGTCGACCGCTGGGCCATTGCACTGAAGGCGGTCGACCAAACTTTCCAACGGTCGAAAAATCGACCGTTGGCAGTCGACCGAGCGGTCGACCGATAGCAGTGCAGACTGCTGACTAGGCCTCTAACAGCCATATTTTTGGGCCTATTTATATGGGGCTCCCATGGACTATTTTCTATAAGATTTGAAGCAGGTTTTTGAGCTAGTTTTTCATACACTTTTAAGTGTTTATCTCCACTTGTTTTAGTGCCAAATACTTTCATATCAAAAGGAGAGTTTTCGAGAGTGTTTTGTAAAAGATATTTGTTGAGTTTTTCACCACAAATCAATCCTTGTTTTTCTCACACATACTGTTGGCCCAAAGGCCCATCACTCTAGTTTTGATGATGATCAACTCATGTAGTTATAGTACTAATAATCTTGTGTTTAATTAGTAACAGATATGTTATCAAGATCTTAGAAGGTGTGGAGCTTCAACAAAGGATTTAAAGTCAAGTTTTCGAGCTAGCACCGGTTGATTCACGGGCCTATGCATCAAGACCACATCACGAGTTGAGCTCGTTGGATCGTGTTTGGACCAAGTCTATAAGATGAGAAGGCTTCAAGTGAAGACTTCAAGAAGATGAAGACTTGAGTCTAGGTTTGTTTTATAAGATTTTATTTTTAGTTAAAATGTAAAGGATAGAATAGTTGGTGGATTGCTCAAGTACATATATACACACACACTCTTGATTTAGTTTGTTTTACAAAAGATTTTCTATTTTAGAAAATACATGTTTGGATTTTGGTTTTCAAGCTTACATATCTTTTATCCAAAATCAAGTTTAGAGCTTAATGTCAAAAACATAGATATTTTTTAAAGTTGTTTAAATATCTTGTTTTTGTATTTGGAGAAGTTTTGGGAAAACAAGTTTTAGAAAAATCAAGTTTTGGAAAATACTGTTTTCTTGTAAGCCAATTTTTCCATATTACAAAAATAGTCCAAATTATTTATAACATGCCTTGATTTTGTGCAAGCATGTTTGTTTATCAAAGTATATTGGTAAAACTATTTTTGTAGATTTTTTCTATATTTTATGGGATTTTATTTGAACCAAAAAGACCAAGCTTTTAATCACTATTTCAGACATTACCTGGCTTCAGCCGGTCGACCGACCCGGTCGACCGACGTGCATGGACATGCACGCCAGTTCTGGCAGAAGGGCCGGCCGACCGACCCGGTCGACCGTCCAGAGAGCTCTGCTCTCTGGAAAGGCCCCGGCCGGCCGGGCGGCCGACCGGACAAAGAGATTGCTCTCTGTATCCTGTCTCGGTCGACCGGCCGGTCGACCGATGGCTCAAACGGTCTGAAATATGACCGTTGGCTGGTCGGCCAGAGGGGCGACCGACAAGCCTGACAGAACCCCAACGACTAGTTTTTCTAGCCCTATAAATTTGGGGGTTTAGGCACTGTTTTGATTAAGATTTTTAGTGTAATTTGAGCCAGTTTTTCCCACTCCATTAAAAGAGTTTACTCCACTAAATTTAGAGCCAATACTTCCAATCAAAAGGGGAGTTTTTATCAAGAGTGTTTAAAAGGAGATTTCTTGAGTTTTCCTCCACAATTTCCATCCTTGTTTTCTCACACATACACTTGAGCCATCCATTGCTATATCTACCTATAGGAGTTTGTTGTGAGAGGATTTTAGGTGATTAAGAGTTGTGATCACCAAAGTTCATCTTTGTTCTTTGAGGAGGCGGACGTGCGTGTTCGCATTGTTTCGGGTCCTAGTGTGGACTCGGTGTTTCGGGTTCGGGTGCGAACTCCTTGTTTGAGGTGCGGCCTCGGCGAGCCGGTGGGCTTGCGGTGTGTACGGACTAGGAAGTCCGAGAGCTTGTAGGTGTTGCGGCGCCGGGTGATCCATTGGGATCGATTATAGTGGAAATCCTTCGTGTGTCGAAGGCGGGGATGTAGAGCAAGGGTGCTCGAACCTCGAAACAAATCCCTTGTGTTTGCGATTGCTCACTCTCTCTCTCTCTCTCTCTCTTTGTCTCTTTGTTTATATCTTGCATGCTATTACTTGTGTTTATCTTTATATGCATGATATACTTGTGTGCTTAATTGTTATACTTGCTTGGGATTGTTTGCTAACACTTGTATTCAACCAAGAGAGCCAACACGGCACCTTAACCCTTATCAAGGGGAATCTAGAGGAGTTTGTCCAGAGCCCTTCACGGGGAATTCGGTAACACTCTTGTGTTATACTTGGTGTTTAGTGTAAAAGATTAGTTTAGGTCATAATAGTTTTTACTTCCGCATTATTTGGCATTAAGTGACCATTAGATTAGCCATCACCTATTCACCCCCCCTCTAGGTGAACCTACACATACTTGAGCTATCGATTGCTATATCATTCCTGCAGGAGAGTTGTTGTGAGATTGTTTTTCGGTGATCAAAGTGTTGTGATCACCAAAGTCTTCATTCTTGTTTTGAGGAGGCGGACTTGCGGGTTCGCGTTATTTCGGGTTCTAGTGAGAATTCGGTGTAGAGGCGCGGCCTCGGCAAGCTTGCGTGCTTGCGTGTGTTTGTTCTTGCGGGAATAAGAGAAGGACTAGAGAGTCCAAAGAAGTTCCAGTATGAACTAGCTTGTCGGTGTTCCGGCACCGAATGATCCGGTGGGATCATTTTCAGTGAAAATCCTTCATAGTGTTGAAGGCGGGGACATAGAGCAAGTGTGCTCGAACCTATAAACAAATTTCCCGTGTTTGCGATTCCTCTCTCTCTATCTCTCACTTGTCTTTATATCTTACTTATGCTTATTGCTCATATCTTTACTTGCTTGATATATTTGTGCTTATATTGTTATATGCTTGGGGATTGTTTGCTCACACTTGTATTCAACCAAGAGAGCCAAAGCAGCACCTCAACTCTTATCTAGAGGAATCTTGGGAGATAGTCTAGAGCCCTTCACGGGGAATTCGGCTGCACTCTTAGGTTATACTTGGTGTGTTGTGCTTAAGAATTTTTAGTTTGCATAAATAGTTTTTATTTCGCATTAATTCATCATTAGATTAGCTAGTCACTTATTCACCCCCCTCTAGGTGATTTCAATTGGTACCAAATCCTCATGCTCTTGATTTGGGTCTAACAACCTTGAGTTAAAAATTCTCATTTATAGCTAATCACAATATTTGTACACACACATGGATTTTATGTCACCTCCCACTTTTGACATTCTTAACATCCAAACTTGGAAAGTTAAGATGTCCTTGTACCTCAAAGGCTTAGGTATTCATGTTTATCTTGCTACTATTAAGGATTCATACTTTAGTAATAGCAAGCATCTTAAAGCTAACTCAAAAGCAATCCATGCTTTGAAGTCAACCTAAGTGATGATTATCTATGTAGGGTTTCTAATCTTCATTCGGTTTTTGTAGTATGAAACACAATAGTCTCCCTTGGCGAACAAGAGCAATACTATATTGGGAGCGACTCGGATGTTGGAAGTGAGGCTTCCAACATGTGCTATATGATCCAAGGGGATAACCCCCTTAAGGTAAACTCCGAATCCGAGCTTGATGAGGATGTTTACATGTCTTATAATGAACTTGCTTCTTTTTATCAACAACTTCTTGAAAGTATGACATGCTTAAAATGAAAAATAAGAAAATAAAAAATAAATTTGATTCCATGTTAAAAGAAAAAGATTCTTTGCAAGATAAATTGGAATGTATTTCAAAGAAAATGAATTTTTGAAAAAGGACAATATTTCCTTGTCCTATAAATTAAATGATCTTTGTGAAGGAAATACCTCTTTGAAAAATAAAATTGTTTTGGTGGAAAAAGAAAAAGAGATTGCTTTAAATGAAAACAACTCTTTAAAAAGAAAAGTTATTTCAAAAGAAAAAGAAAATGT
Organism: Agave tequilana; assembly: GCA_038442645.1. Taxonomy (NCBI): domain Eukaryota; kingdom Viridiplantae; phylum Streptophyta; class Magnoliopsida; order Asparagales; family Asparagaceae; genus Agave; species Agave tequilana. The sequence goes on from JAVJIF010003663.1 coordinate 91,217, forward strand.
TTCTAAAAAGAAAAAGATAATGATTCTCATTCTCACCCTACTTTGCATGCCACTATTGATCAAAATGAGATTAAATTTTTAAAAAATAGAATAGATTGTTTGTGCTCAACTTTGAGTGATTGTGCATTTAACCATAAAAGATTGGAAACCTTGTTTCAAAGAAACAAGCTCCACATGTTCATGCACATCACCCACGGCACACATATGCATACTTTGCAGACCTTGATCACACTCATTAACATGTGCATACTAGAGTGTACTGGTGTACACATTGCGACCGCAAAGGCCATTTGGCAAAATTTTTTTATGATAGAATTAATTCTTTAAATTTTGCTAATAAAAATGTTTGGGTTCCGAACAATGCTAACCCCCGTGGATCCAAAACAAAATGGGTACCAAAGTCCCCACCTCTTGTGTTTGATATAGGTGTAGGCTCTCACATGACGTGAGAGGTTGGTGCCTTGGTGGTGGATGCATGTACTTGATGGACACTACAAATTGATGCATCACTATCAAGGAAGTTTGGTGGGAAGTCCACCATGTTTTGGAGACTTGGAGTGTAGTTCATGTGATTTGGTAACTATCTCTAAATGCTATTTTAATTTATATGCTTTTATACTTGATGATAATTTTTAGCATGTTTTGTGTTTATGCTTCATGTTGTAAATACTTGTTTAGATATAGTTTTTGTCAAAACTTGTGTATATATTTGTATAAGTAGTGAGAAACATTTGATTCATATATGTTTTCACTTCATTACTTATTTGTACCCATTACATACACATGTATAGCCTAGTTTTGATGATTCACTCATTTACACTTGTTTTGCCTATTTTTTTTGTTTTTGCTTCATGTATATATAATCTTTGTCCAAAACTAATAAATATATATGCATACCCTTGAGTCTCTTGCCTTCATGCAAATACTATTATGAACTCTTTTTATGTTTGGGATATGTATGCATATTGTTAGCCTTGGATAAATCATACATATGCCTTGAAGTTTGTTTTTAATGAAAATAAATTTTCATATTTTCATGTTTTTGATAAAATGATATTCATGTTTGTTTTGAGCCATATTGACTATTTTCATGAATATGCTATTCACATGATTTATTTTCATGTTTGAAGGATCTTTAACTAGTTATTGACTATTTTAACTAGTGAGAACTCAGTGTAGAGGTGCGGCCTCGGCAAGCTTGCGTGCTTGCGTGTGTTTGTTCTTGCGGGAACAAGAGAGGGACTAAAGAGTCCAAAGAAGTTCTAGTGTGAACTCGCTTGTAGGTGTTGCGACACCGAGTGATCCTGTGGGATCATTTTTATTGGAAATCCTTTATAGTATTGAAGGCGGGGACGTAGAGCAAGTGTGCTCGAATCTCGAAACAAATCTCCCGTGTTTGCGATTGCTCTCTCTATCTCTCACTTGTCCTTATATCTTGCTTATGCGTATTGCCCATATCTTTACTTGCTTCATATATTTGTGCTTATATTGTTATATGCTTGGGGATTGTTTGCTCACACTTGTATTCAACCAAAGAGCCAAAGCGGCACCTCAACTCTTATCTAGAGGAACCTTGAGGAGATAGTCCAGAGCCCTTCACGAGGAATTCGGCTACACTCTTAGATTATACTTGGTGTGTTGTGCTTAAGAATTTTAGTTTGCATAAATAGATTTTATTCCGCATTAATTCATCATTAGATTAGCTAGTCACCTATTCACCCCCCTCTAGGTGATTTCAAGTAACCCCACTTGAATCCTTGTTATGCCTAAGTTAAGCTCTTTTCTTGAAGGCACATGAGGATAGGTGTTAAACTTTAAACATTTGTTTCACAGCTATTTCTAAATCATTTTTATTTCATACTCGCTTGATGGTTTAACATTCTATTTTAAAAAACCATTGTGTAAATAAAAGTTTTCAGTTTTACAGCAAGACCATATTATTTGTTTCACTTGAACACATAAAGGAGGCTTTTTGTTTTGCCTATGACTAAAGTGAGGCATTATAACTTTCTTGAGAAAGGTAAGTGATTGAGTTGATGATTAACGAGCTCGGATCTTTTCCATCATTAAAAACACAACAAAACAACATCTTCAAGCTTCTTAAAAATCATCTTCTCCAAAACTTTTTTTCCCTAAATCTTCAAAATTTCTTTAAATCATTTCTTTACTCTCCATCTTCTTTTTATCTATAATACACCAACAGTAAAACTTATTTTTTCTCAAAATACAGAAATGCTTGCATCACATCTCTCCTCGTGGACACGACCCGTTAGCCATAAGCTACACGGTATTTCTCTAATTTTTACAATCATACTGCTGCAAATTCACCCTTGAAGACAGTATAACTCCAAGAAGAGACCTTCAAGTAAAGAGGTTCTTAAGACTTCGAAAAGTCTCGAGCCTAGGGATTGGTAATTTCCTTACATCGACTTCATCTTATATGACATGTTACCCGATGACCCCAAAGAGGCAGCTGTCAACAGAAAGAAAGCCCCTTGAATCTATTACAATGCGATCATGATAACATTGTATCGCCTATCGTATGATGGAATCCTGCTCTGATGCCTTTCACGCCAAGAGTTACAGGAGGCACTCAAAGAAGCTCATGATGGTATGTGTGGAGCTCACCAATCTAAACCTAAGCTCGGACACCGGCTTAGAAGACTTGGCTATTATTGGCCAAGATGATCCCTGACAATACACCTATGCTAAGTGATGTCATGAATGTCAGATCAACAATGACTTTGTCCATCAAGTACCATGACATCTTCATCCAACATCCTCTTCATGGCCATTTTGAGATGTAGGGAATGTATGTTATTGGACCCATCAACCCTCCATCATCCAGAGGACACCGCTTCATCTTTATCATAACAGATTTCTTCTATAAATAGGCGAAAGTTATTCCCTGAAAGAGGTAAAGACAGTAAACGTGGTCAAGTTCAACAAACATCACGTGCTCCACCGTTTTGGTGTTCCCCGATGAATTGTCCACGATAATGGACCCTAATAAGTCAGTCAAGCATTCCAGAGGTTTTATAATAAATTTAAAATTCAAAGTGTGTCATCAACAACATACTATACAGCCGCTAATGCCCTCACAGAAGCCTTCAACAAGACTATTGTGAAGCTTCTCAAGAAATTCATCTCGAAAAGTAAACGTGATTGGGACGACAAATTAGTTGAATGCCTATGGGCTTACCGCACAATGGTGAGAACCCCGACGAAAGCCACACCCTTTTTCTTGATGTACAGATGTGAAGCTTTACTCACACAACCACGATGGCAGACGAGAAAAAGCATCGATTGTGCCTTCAGAAGTTGGAAGCTTTAGACGACAAACGTCTGCAAGCCCAACAGAAAATAGAGCTCTATCAAGCTCGGATTTCTAGAGCTTTTAATAAGAAAGTCAGAGAATAGATTTTCAAGAAAAGCGACCTTGTCTTAGCGATCAGAAGACCCATGGTTATGACACATAAGACAAAAGGAAAGTTCTAACCCAAATGGGAAGGACCATTTCTAGTAGAATCAATCTACTTAAATGAAGCATGCCGCCTCATAATTCTGGACGGTGATACACTCATGATGCTTATCAGTGGCAGATCCTTGAAGAATTATTATCATTAACAGGGCTCTTTTCATGATCAGGTTAACACTAGACCTCTGATCAAGGCTTTGAGTTCCAAGATATTTGGAAGAGCACCGAAGAAGAGATTCTTCCTTTAATAGATCACATCACGGTCGATTGACACCGTGATGCCGAGCTGTCCGAACATTATTGACATCATAATGTATGATGTTAATATCAAAGAGACAAAGTGTGAAACTTCAGTTTTAGCCTTATCGCTCTTCTCATGATGAGGTTAACACTACACCTCTGATCAAAGCTTCGAGATCCAAGATGTTTGAAAGAGCACCAAGAAGAGTTTCTTTCTTCAATGGATCACATCACGGTCGATCGGCGCTGAGCCAACTGAACATTGTTAACATCACGATGCATGATGTTAATATTAAAGAAAAGTCAAAGGTAAAATATCAAGTTTTAGCCTCGCCCTGTACATGCACCTATCTTCAAGTTAGAAGAATAGGTCATATTTGAAGTCGAGCATGCCTAAGCATCTAGAAGGATGGCTTATCTAGCCTGACATTTTCATATTTAATGATGGCATACCTCCCTGCTCCTGTTCGGTCGATCAAAGCTCGACAACAAAAGGTCCGAATAGCCAGATAGAGGATCAAATGAGTTTATCTGATGACTTATCAAACCAAACACATTGAAGAAGATTCGTAATGCATCTTTGCAGAATCTTTTCATTGTTTTCACATTCATATCAAAATATGGCAACCAAACAAAAATCAAAGAAGACTTCACAAAGGGGCTAATATCCAGACAAAACCCCCTTAGAATATATGTCTACCTCTGTGGCCCTCAGCTTACTTGCAGGAGGGACATTACACTACATCCGATGCCTCCGATGGCTAAAGGATAGAGGAAGTAGTTCGCATTTAAGTCTAACGAAAAATTCTTAATAACTCATCATGCTGAGAAAACTAACATGGCTAGCCCAACTCAAATTGTAGTTGGTAAAGGCTTATCAAATTCATTAATAGCTGATGGTTTGCTAAAAATTCTAAGGGACATGATCTCACTTTTTCCTCTAAAATCTCTTACCAATTCTCATCCATGGAATGGTAAGACCTCAAAAAAGTTGTAATTGTTATCCCAAAAAAAATCAATCAAATCAAATGTTTTAAGTTAATATTATACCTCTCGTATACTCCACAGTTAAGTTAACATTATACCTCTAATAGTGATTTTCTTCAATATCCCCAGTGGATAAAATTTTAACTTATCAATTCTCTTCAATAGAATAACAAGTCCACTAAATTTCTCAAATCGCAAAATCTCTCGATCAAGTTAATATCACACTTCTGACCAAAATTGCTCATATTGCAATATAATTCTATGTTAAGTTAATATTATACCTATGACAGTGATTTTCTCGATTTTTCCTACAAAAATGAGACATTTGATGCTAAGTTAAACATCACACCTCTAAGATCCATTTCATTAGTAAGTTAAATACTATACTTGTGAAAAATATTTTCCCTCGAGCTTTCTTATCGACGCTGAGATCTCCCAAATGCTAAGTTAAATATCATATCTCTAGCATTCACCTCGATGTTAAGTTAATATTAAATCTGTTACAGCGATTTTCTCAGTTTTCTCAATGAAAATGAGATCTCTTTAATGCTAAGTTAATATCACACCTCTAACATTCACCTTGCTGTTAAGTTAATATTAAACCTATGATAGCGATTTTCTTAGTTTTCTTAATGAAAACGAGATCTCCTAAATGCTAAGTTAATATTACACCACAAACATTCACCTCCTTGTCGAGTTAATATCATACCTTAGACATTTCAATTTGCTTTCAAATGCAAATCCTAACGCGTCACGTTAACATTACACCTCTGTTAGTAAAAATTTTGTAAATCTCCAGGGAATTTATCTCTACTTGTTATTCTCATCAATAGAATAGCAAGTCCACAAAATTTGTTCAAACCACGAATTCAATTACTGTCAAGTTAACATCACACCTCTGACAGTAACCTGTTTAAATTCCTAACCTATTTAAATTCCTTAAATGGAGTTTTAAAACTTTGAGTTGCTATATTAATCGTCACCTCTACAAAATCAAAGTTAATTGCTTTCATCTGTCTAGTTTTCAAACACAAAAGGGAAGTCAAGACAAGAAGAAGGCAAAATTATCACTTTTATTTATATCAAAAATTAAAAGTGATACAAGCACTCTCTTATTCAACAAGATGGAGTGTTTAAAAAAAGGAACAGAAAGTTACTCTTGCTCAGCAAGAGATTGTATTTGTTACCTGAGGCGCTAGATATTCCTTTGGCATGCCTCCTCAATCTCAACTAAGGCCCATGCCCTTAGCTTCTCTTCAGATAAGAGCATTTTTGTAGCGAATTATGTCTAAAGAGCTTCCAATTTCAGAGTATGGACATCGAGCTCCTGTTGTACTTGACCTTTAGCGTCCTCGAGCTCCTCCCCCCTCTTTCTCTCATTCAGAAGCTTCAGCTCATTGTCATGGATCAAAGCTTATGCTTTAGCAATTGTAGCTCGAGCACTCGCTATCACACCTTTCGCGCTCTTCGTGATGATCTCAGATCTCTGAAGGTCATCTGTCAAATTTTGATAGCTGGCATTGAAATCATTGAGAAAATGAGTTTCCTCATCTATCTGCTCCTCAATCTCTTTCTGCTCCCATTTCTGGTTGGCGCGAAGATTCTTAGACAACTGTTGACCATCAACAACGGGGCTGCTTCTCTCCAGGTTCCTAAGTTCCTTCGAGTACACACCGAACTGCTCAACATCTTAACAACAATTAAGAACCGCAACTCTATGGCAAATGAGAGTCGCGTTTCTACAACAATTGAGGGTCATGTCTCAACTTCGTTGTTTTGCATCTCTACTTGATCAGTATAACAACCATATCTATGAAGGCTGCATTCTCTTACATACAAAGAGTATATCCCTTCTTCTACAATCAGTTCAACAGTACACTGAAAGAAGTAATCAACAACTTTATAGATTAATTAGTACACTAACAAGCAAAGTAGAGCTCATAACAAGTGCTAAATTGAGTTTATAAGATACTTGTGATGATCTTCCCTAGAGGCTTCAAGTAACTCAACAGTACACTCACAAACACCAGAATCCAGACATGATCAAGCGTAAGACATCTCAAAAGATTGCCAGTCCAATCATGGGAAGCCTAAAATCAACTGAAATCCTAAGTATTTGAATTCTGTCCCAGTCAACGGCGGACGGTCAAAATCTTTGGAGGGGGTTCTGCAGGGTGTCCAAAAATCTCCAAGGACAAGTCAATAGACGCGAAGCATGCTTCAACGCGAAGGTCACGTTTCAAATTAAAATGCGGACCTAGCGTCCAAAGAAGCACGGAACTTTAGATGCTGGTCTGAGTAAATCTGCGTTCAATGCGAGTATGAGTAACTCTGTGTCCTGCCCAATGCGAGTCTAAGGAACTTCGCGTCTTACGCGTGTCCAAGCAACCCTCATCCCATTTCAAGTACAAGTCTAAGCAACTCGGTGCTTTACAGTCGTGGGTCTCAGAAATCCTGCATCTTACTTCAGACTTGGGTTTGAGTAACTCTGCATTTTAACTGAGACGCCTGCGTCTATAACAATCAACGCGAGGACCACGTCCAGTGTGAGGACCACGTTTCTGTTATAACTGACCCCCGCTATTGGGTCAATTAACTCCCCATGTAATGGGGGAGTTAATCCCCATTATAGAGGAATTTTATGTGTACAATAATACCCTTATAACTCCTTATAGATAGCATGAGCAGTTATGAAGGGGGAGGAGGCTTTTTCTAAGACTAAGAGCCTTCTAACTTTTCAACCACAGAGGTTCAGAGAGAGAGAGAGAGATCAGTGGACCTTAAACACTGAGTATGTTAAAAATAGAGCTCCTTTCTGATTGATCTCTGAGAGTGTCCAGAAGCGAAGCCTGACAGTTGGCTAGTCAATGGAGAACAAGAATCACTCTCCAATGCCACTCAAAGAACCCAGCCTTAAACGAAGGAGAGAATCAATTCTTCTCCTTTCTTTTGTAAATAGAATCGTTCCGTTCTAACTTTTCAGCCACTCAAAGAAACTTTACATCGACCAAACATTTTTGACCAAATAACATCATGCTCTTAGGTTGTCTCCATGAAAAGATCTTCCAAAGTGTAATTAAAGATAGAACATGTCGCATCCATGTGCTAATAGAGGTGATATGAACTTGAAGAATTTAAAACTTTCATCTCTAACACTCTCCTTCCGCATGAAAGGCAAAATGATGAAGAATAGATCCACATGATGCTGAATATCTCTCATGAGTGGTAATCCATCAAGAAGCTTGTCATGAACAATTCTTTTGAACTCCTCAATCACGGGCTTCTTCTTCTTGGGAACCTCAATGGATGGAGCGACTTCTTTTTGATCGCCAAACCAAATCTTTGGTTTGTCTCTTTTTATTCCACCGAGAACTCGTCTCGATCACATATGGATATGAACTTTCACTTCTCTTCTTTTAGACTAGGAATAGGTTAAATAGGCTTCATAACCAAATTGTTGTCATTGAGGGATTTTGCTTTGATGACAGCTGCTTAAGATTTATGCATGAAACTAACATCAGTTTAAATGCCTTATCCACACATATGATTATTGGTTACAGGCATGTCATTCGATGATGATTCTCTCTTGATTGGCTGCTCTTCAATTAGTGGTTAATGATGTTGCTCCGGTATTTCATTCGACCGATAAGATTTCATGAAAGGTGGGGGCTAAATCATCATCTCTTCTGCCTCCAAAGCAACATCATGGGTTTCATCAAGGGAGAATACATGTGTAGAAGCATGTGTTTTTGAATTGTATACATGATCCCACTAGTATACTTTGTCGCTAGTTGTTTTCAGTTATAGCTAATCCATAGAGGGAGAAAAGCCAATAAAACTCTTCGGTATATGTGGTAACATTTCTATTACCTTGTGAGCAACTCTCATATTGTTTGAACAAAATCTAAAGGGAGAAATTTACCTTGAATAGTCATTTCATCCACCTCCAAATTCTTATCGGTGGTTTGCCTTGTTGCATCCGGATGTTTTGCAGTTGATTCCATCATACCACTACTCTTTAAGTTTGTAATTCTCAAGCTTGACATGATTCTCCATGGGAATATATGCCATATCAAGCAGCTTATTAACTTTATTGATCCAAATCAAGGAGGACTCAATATCAAGATTCCCATTAAAAGAAGGGATCCTAAAATCATTAGGATTTGAGTATCCACCCTTTTTGTCACGAGTAGAATTAATAAATATGTCTCTCTTATTAGGATTAGAAAATCCACCTCCTCTGTTTAGATTAGGATTAATAAACCTCCTTCAATTTTCATAGACCATCCCTTCATTTTCATAATCATCTTCAAAATCATTGTATTGATAGATGGTACTGCGCAATTCCTCTCAGTTGAAAAATTCATTAAATTGAGGATATTATAGAGGATACCTTGGTCATAGATGATGCAGAGGTGGTTGATATGGTGGTGGTTGGTGTGGTGGAGGTTGTCGTGATGGTGGTTGTTGTGGTGGAGGTTGAGTTGATTGATGATCACATCCTCTTCCGTACGTACCATCGGCTAGACTTCAGTTATCATTCTTGAGAGAGAACTTCTTGATCTCTTAGACCATAAGATTCAAGGTTGATTTGATAGCGTCGACCTTCCTTTCAAGAATGCACATCCTTATAGAAAGGCCATGCAATCCATCATCGTCTCCTGCTATCGTTGGAAAGTTGTCGAAGCTCTGTTACCACTTGTCACAGAGAAGGAAGCGAAGATGATAGCTAGACCTCATTCTAGCACCAACAAACTGTGAAAGGAATCTTTAGGTAGGATAAAAAATAACTCAAATCCACAAGCAAAGATAAACAACTCAAATCCAAGAGCAATTTAAAAAGAAAAAATCAATTGAATTTATCAAAATATTTGTGTGTTATTGTATATACAAATAGAAAATACATTGGCCTTTAAATAGGCTTTAAAAGTAGTAAGATAACCTAACTAGGAAGGTTAAAACCAAAACAATTTAGAATTCAATTGGACCCGAGGCCAAACTCCAAAACAAAATTGAATTTTCTAATACAGAGGTTAGTGACAGAGTTAGTTGATTAATGACTTTCATTAGGCGATTAATAAACAAGCCCCAAAATTACCATCTCTCTGTTGCACAAAACTTGGTTAGTTGACTACTGAGAGGATTAGTTTGATTAGTAAGTGATCAGTTACTTATATTGCATATTTATCATCGCATTCCTATATTTAGGTATAATAAATACTTCTTTTTAATAGTATTTTTGTCTAAATTAATGCAGGCATTTACTAAAGGAGATGGAAGAGAAAACGAGCCCAAAAGCCTACTGAAATTCAGATTAAATCAAAATCAAGGATTAGGGCAAATGTTCAGCTGAGGATCAGAGAAAATTAGAGAGATAACACCAAATAAAAACTAGTTAAATTAAGATTTTTATGAATCTATTTCGATTAGCTAAAGATCAATAGTGATATCATCAAATCTAGAAACAAAATCGAGAAACAAGTTGGATTAAAAAGACAAAACAAAGCAAGGAGATGATTTGCTCCAAGAATATGGTCACCTAGCCAAATCTTGGCTATAGATCCATGCAAAATCAACAGATTTTCGCGGCCTTCCTGTTGGCCCAAAGGCCTTCCACTCTAGTTTTGATGATGATTAACTCATGTAGTTATGTTTACTAATAATCTTGTGTTGTTTAAGTTTCAGATCATTAACCAAGATATTAGTTGGTGATTAGCTTCAACAAGGAGTTTAGAAGCTTTTCATGATGATTCCAGGGCCAAAGCTTCAAGATCACACATTGCCTAGCCCTTGGATGGAGTTTTGGAGCAAGTCTACTTGAAGATGAAGATCATCAAGAAGACTTAGGTATCCTAGTTTAGTTTAGTGTGTTTTAGATCCATTTGTAAATCTTAGTATAGTTGATATGCTCAAGTGCACAAAACACACACATGTTTGGATATTGGTTTTTCGGTTTTTAGTTTAACCGATATGAGTTTTCATGGATAATAGATCAAAACAAGTTTACTTTATTCCTATGTATATTAGATATGTTCTAAATATACATAAATGCTTTAAACTTCCTAGACAAACTTAGTTTTGACTTACTTATTCATGTTTTGGTATTTTTGTCAAAACTTATTTTTGGAATTAAAGACAAGAACTATGATATGAATATGTTTCATGTATATTGGATTACTATCCATATGCATCATGCTTCAAAGTTGTTTAAATATCATGTTTTTGTATTTGGAAGAGTTTTAGACAAAACGTATTTTCTATTCAAAATCTAAGTTTTAGAAAATACAGTTTTTGATTTTGGTAAAAATGATAAGACACAAAAATAGTTCTTATTGATTGATATTTGACCTAAACTTTTTACCACATGTTTATATATCAATGCAAAATGATAAAACTATTTTTTGTGATTTTTAGGAGTATTAATAGATTTTTGAAAATATTTTTATACCCAGTTTTCAGGTCCAGGACTCAACCAGTCGACTAAGCCAGGTTATTAGTCGACTTGGCTGAAGTCCGGTCGACCGGGCCGGTCGACCGGACGTGCACAGATCTGTGCACGTTTGGAGTCCCTGAGACGATCGACCGGGCCGGTCGACCGCGTCAAGAGCAGAGCTCTCTGTTTGTTCGGGTCGACCGGGTCGGTCGACCGCAGTTGCCCAACGGTCATATTCTGACCGTTGGCGGTCGACCGGGCCGGTCGACCGCAGCCTGTCAGAGCTGCCAGCTCAGCTCTAAAGGCTAGTTTCTGTTTTGGCCTATATAAAGCCCATTCTCTTGGGTTTTTGGCTAAGGTTTTCAAGAAGAAAAATTTCAGTGTTTCTCTAGTGTTTAAACAAGTTTTCAAAATAGTTTTTGTGCTAAAAAGATTTAATCTTTATTGTTTTGGGTTTTGAAAAATCAAAGAAAACTAGGTTTTGGGATTTTGATTTGATCTTTTATTTCTATCATATACAAGAGATTTCCCAAGTAGTTTTTCTTTGTTGCTTGTTTCCAAAAACTCTTTGATTCCACACTTGAGCCTATCATCTATCCTAATCTATTTAGGATCTTATTTTTTGTGGAAAAAAAAGGAAAGAGGTTTGTGGTTGAAAGAGACCACCTATTGTAAACCCTTGATTTCTTGGTTGCTCCCTCTTAGGTAGAGGTTGAGGTTGTGTAATTGGGTTGTTGGTTTGCTCCCTCTAGTGAGAGGTGGAGTTGGTTTGTATATCCCTCTTCGGTAGAGGTGATTGGTTGTTGTTGTTGTATTGGCTACGGGCCTACCCCTCGGTTGTAAGGTGGTTTTTTGAGAGAGGAGTTTGGTACTCCTAGTGTTATAACAAATCCTCTTCGGTAGAGGTTCCCTCGGTGGGAGATAGTGGATTGGAAATCCTACACGGTGGTGTAGGCGGGGATGTAGAGCTAGGGGCTCGAACCTCGAAACATATCTTTGTGTTAGCGTTTGATCCACTTGTCTCTCTAACTCTCTCTCTTTACATTTGTGCAAAGCATTATTCATATTGTCATATCATATCCATTTGCTTGTGTTGTGCTTGCATATTTCATAGTGCTATATCTTATTTGCTTGGCTTGCTTGTGTGTGTGCCTAACTTGTACTTAACCAACAAGAGCTTCACATAGCACCTCAACCAGGAGTTAGTCCAGAGCCCTTCACGGGGAATTCGGCTACACTTGTTGTGTTGTATTAAGTTTGTGCAAGATTTGCATTAGCTTCCGCATTTAGCGCACTTAGTTTCACATTTAGTCCCAGATTAGCAATTACACCTATTCACCCCCCTCTAGGTGTACCTTCAATTGGTATCAGAGCAGGTGCTCCTGATACTTAGGCTTAACATCCTAGGAGTGAGATCCATTTGCTTGCTAATCTTTTGTTTGCATTTGCTTGTTTGCACACATATAGTTTACCATGGCCTTCATGACCCCACCTATATTTGACCCTTCCAACATTCATGTTTGGAAGATTAGGATGACTGTTTATTTGCAAACCCTAGGTCATAAAGTTTACCTTGCCATTACCAAGGAATCCTTCCTTAGTGATAGCAATCATATAGGGGCCAATGCTCAAGCCCTAGAGGCCATTAGAAGCACTTTGTCTAAAGATTATCTTCTACGTGTTTCTAACATTGATTCCGCTTTTGCAGTGTGGAATCTATTGACAACAACAACCACCTCCGAGCTTCAAATGCCTATCCAAGAAGAGGAATCTAGTGGAGAATCCGAACCACAACAATGCTACATGGTCAAAGGGAATGACTCCCTTGAGGTACATTCGGAACCCACTTAGATAATGATGATGATGCTAGTTCTTCATGTAATGATTATGTTGATCCCCATGCTTTGAATGAAGAACTATCTATAGTTTGTGAAAAATTAATAGAAAACTATAAAGTTTTGAAAAAGAAAAATCTAGGCCTTGAAAAAGAAAATAAGAACTTGCATTCTAGACTTGATATTGTTTTGCAAGAGAAGGTTGAGGTCTATAATGAAAGGGATTCATTAAAATCTCAACTTGATCTTGCACTTAAAGAAAATGAATTTTTAAAATCTAAAAATGATTGTGAAACTCTTTTGAAGAATAATGATGTAATGTCTTCAAAAGTTGAATTTGTTTTAAAAGAAAATGATTCTTTGAAAAGAGAAATAGATTTTATTTCTAAAGAATTAGAAATTTGTTTAAATAAAAATAAAACTTTGAAAAATAATATGGATACACATGTTTTCCATGCTAGGGTAGTATCACACACACCTCCTATTGCATTTGCTACCTCTTCTCCCAAAATTAATGATGATATTTGTATGTTAAAGAAGAGAATAGATTGTTTGGGCTCCACTATGAGCCAATGTGTCATGAACCACACACGCTTGGAAACTTTGTTTCGAAAGAAACAAGTTCCATCCTTTATGCATGCACACCCTCCACGGCATACACATGCTCCACACGGACACCATCAACACATGTATGCTCATGTGTACACTTGTACACATTGTGGACGTAAGGGCCATCTTGTTAAATTTTGCTATGATAGATTAAATATTTCAAATTTAGCAAAGAAGTTTGTTTGGAATAGAGAGGAGACTAACCCCCATGGACCCAAGAAGATATGGGTACCAAGAACCACCCCTAAAATTTTTGATGTAGGTGTGGGCTCTCACATGACGTGAGAGTAGCGACACCTTAGAGTGGATGCGTTCCGTACTTAAAGCTTATCAAATGGATGCATCACTTTCAAGGGAAGATTTGGTGGAGAGGACCACCATGTTTTGGAGACAAGGAAAGTTGCCCTCTAGGTTTTGGTAACGATTCTCTAACTCCTTATTTATGTTTACATGCTTTCCATGTTTATCTTTCATAGCATGTTTCATGTTTAGAGATTAGTATGAAAATGCCATGCTTATTAGACTTGTGATAAACATGTTTAGATATTTTTGAGACACCCAAGTTTATTATGGATAAATTCATTTGTGTTCTCTCTTTTTGGTTGCTATTGCGTATATCATAGTTCTAATAACATATGGATATTCATAATAATCATGTTTTTTTTATCATGATGATTTTATAATTATTTTGATGCTTCATGTTTTGAATATATGTTTGAGTGATAGTTTTCATTAAGACTAGGACTTATATTTGTACATATAGTGGGCTACAAATAAATCTTTATATATGTTTGTGCTTAATGCTTATTTGAACCCATTAGATGTGCTAGTATAGTTTAGTTTTGATGATTCATACATTTCAAACTTGTATTCCATTTTTGGATTTGTTTTATGATTCTTCACTTCATGTATATGTTTGTATTGCCAAACTTTAAGATATACATGTATACCCCTTGAGTCATTTGCCTATCATGCAAATCTATATATGGACTCAATTGTGTTTAGGGATATGTATGTATACTTATTGTGTTGACAATTAATACATATACCTTGAAATGAAATTGTTGTTTGATGAAGATTTAGTTTTTCTTGATTTTGTGTATTTGTTTAACTTCATGTATATGTCTATTTTATCCAAATTATTAGATATACATGAATATCCTTTTGAGCCACGTGCCTTAATGCATATAATTTGTGGACTCGTTGTGTTTTGGATATGTATGTATGCTTTAGTTTGTATAAGACATACATACACTTTAAAGATTAAACAGTTTAGATGATTTTCGTGTTTTCATGTTTAAGGAATAATTGAGCTTAATTGGAAATTTCATAATGCCATGTCACACATTTCTTGTACACTCACCATCTTTTAAAAATATTTCTCATGAGTATGTTTTCATGAGCATGTATGGACTTTATTGAATATTGAGTGTTTTCAAGTGCTATGTGATTTACATGTGTTTTATGAAAATAATTTTGTTTTATTCCTTGCTTGAAGGATTTCGTACTAGTTTACAAATTTTTCTTATAACTAGTTACGGTATTCTTCATTTTGGTAGAGTTTTTCAAACTAAGCTTATTTTCAAATCTAATTTTTGAAAACCCCTACCATCCATGGGAGGATGGATGGGCGATTACGCCTTGTATGCTTCATTGAAAATCTTTAACCTTGTGCATATGAAGGGTGGATTAGGTTATGAGTTATACACTTGAACTTATTGTTATGTCAATTGGTATTATTGAACTCTTTCAATTGGTATCATTTTGATCCTTTTTGTATACTCATATGTTTATTGTGTATGTATATTTTCAATTGGTATCATCTATTAGTGATTGGTACTCATTCTATTTCATACACATATACTTGTTTTATTTGTGCTTATTATATCCCTATATCTTTAAAGCACAAATCTTGTTCTTATGCTAGTGCTTGAACTTCAACTTTACTTCAATTGATTTAGTTTTCAATTGGTATCTTATTTCAAGCCTAAGCATAGTTTTTGTTGGTATTTCATAAAGGGGGAGAAAATTTGATTTTCATATTTCAATTGGTATTTGTATTCTCACTCCCTTACTTTATGATTGAAAAATTTCAAATTGGTATCATATGTTCAAAATGAAAATTATTTACAATTGGTATCAAAATGTCTTATGTTTTAAATTGGTATCTAAAAACTTTGATTAAAGAAAAATTACAAAAGTTTTGATTGATTGATTTGTGTTTACCTTCAATTGGTAAACAATCTAAAATTTCGTTTACTTTCAATTGGTATCAAGATGCTTCATTGACATATTTTTAATTGATATCATGTTTTTGTAGTCACCCTTATTGACCTTGTTTTTGTTTTAGACAAAAAGGGGGAGAACATTATTTTATTATTTTGATTGACAAAAATAGGGGAGAAAGATTTTTACCCCTCATTTATTGTTTTGATTGTTTACCCCTTTGTTGATGATTGACAAAAAGGGGGAGAATAAGTTGTGTTTTATTAAGATTTATATATGCATACTTATATTTTTGCATATATTAAGTTTTATTGATGTTTTATTGGTATCTAGAGCATCTAGTGTTCTTGTTAATGCTTTATTAATTTAATTGGTATCTAGAGCTTCTAGAATATGTTTTATGCATGTTGATGCATACATGTTTATGTACATTTATTGCATATATTTTGTTTAATTGTTTATGCATGAGTTAAGGGGGAGCTTCTTTGAAGCTTAACTTTAATCCATGCATATATAACTCCATGAGTTTTGTCATCATCAAAAAGGGGGAGATTGTTGGCCCAAAGGCCTTCCACTCTAGTTTTGATGATGATTAACTCATGTAGTTATGTTTACTAATAATCTTGTGTTGTTTAAGTTTCAGATCATTAACCAAGATATTAGTTGGTGATCAGCTTCAACAAGGAGTTTAGAAGCTTTTCATGATGATTCCAGGGCCAAAGCTTCAAGATCACACATTGCCTAGCCCTTGGATGGAGTTTTGGAGCAAGTCTACTTGAAGATGAAGATCATCAACAAGACTTAGGTATCCTAGTTTAGTTTAGTGTGTTTTAGATCCATTTGTAAAGCTTAGTATAGTTGATATGCTCAAGTGCACAAAACACACACATGTTTGGATATTGGTTTTTCGGTTTTTAGTTTAACCGATATGAGTTTTCATGGATAATAGATCAAAACAAGTTTACTTTATTCCTATGTATATTAGATATGTTCTAAATATACATAAATGCTTTAAACTTCCTAGACAAACTTAGTTTTGACTTACTTATTCATGTTTTGGTATTTTTGTCAAAACTTATTTTTAGAATTAAAGACAAGAACTATGATATGAATATGTTTCATGTATATTGGATTACTATCCATATGCATCATGCTTCAAAGTTGTTTAAATATCATGTTTTTGTATTTGGAAGAGTTTTAGACAAAACGTATTTTCTATTCAAAATCTAAGTTTTAGAAAATACAGTTTTTGGTTTTTGGTAAAAATGATAAGACACAAAAATAGTTCTTATTAATTGATATTTGACCTAAACTTTTTACCACATGTTTATATATCAATGCAAAATGATAAAACTATTTTTTGTGATTTTTAGGAGTATTAATAGATTTTTGAAAATATTTTTATACCCAGTTTTCAGGTCCAGGACTCAACCAGTCGATTAAGCCAGGTTATTAGTCGACTTGGCTGAAGTCCGGTCGACCGGGCCGGTCGACCGGACGTGCACAGATCTGTGCACGTTTGGAGTCCCTGAGACGGTCGACCGGGCCGGTCGACCGCGTCAAGAGCAGAGCTCTCTGTTTGTTCGGGTCGACCGGACCGGTCGACCGCAGTTGCCCAACGGTCATATTCTGACCGTTGGCGGTCGACCGGGCCGGTCGACCGCAGCCTGTCAGAGCTGCCAGCTCAGCTCTAACGGCTAGTTTCTGTTTTGGCCTATATAAAGCCCATTCTCTTGGGTTTTGGCTAAGGTTTCAAGAAGAAAAATTTCAGTGTTTCTCTAGTGTTTAAACAGGTTTTCAAAATAGTTTTTGTGCTAAAAAGATTTAATCTTTATTGTTTTGGGTTTTTGGAAAATCAAAGAAAACTAGGTTTTGGGATTTTGATTTGATCTTTTATTTCTATCATATACAAGAGATTTCCCAAGTAGTTTTTCTTTGTTGCTTGTTTTCAAAAACTCTTTGATTCCACACTTGAGCCTATCATCTATCCTAATCTATTTAGGATCTTATTTTTTGTGGAAAAGAAAAAGGAAAGAGGTTTGTGGTTGAAAGAGACCACCTATTGTAAACCCTTAATTTCTTGGTTGCTCCCTCTTAGGTAGAGGTTGAGGTTGTGTAATTGGGTTGTTGGTTTGCTCCCTCTAGTGAGAGGTGGAGTTGGTTTGTATATCCCTCTTCGGTAGAGGTGATTGGTTGTTGTTGTTGTATTGGCTACGGGCCTACCCCTCGGTTGTGAGGTGGTTGTTTGAGAGAGGAGTTTGGTACTCCTAGTGTTGTAATAAATCCTCTTCGGTAGAGGTTCCCTCCGTGGGAGATAGTGGATTGGAAATCCTACACGGTGGTGTAGGCGGGGATGTAGAGCTAGGGGCTCGAACCTCGAAACATATCTTTGTGTTAGCGTTTGATCCACTTGTCTCTCTAACTCTCTCTTTACAGGGTTAACAATTTAGATGAATGTTTCATTAGTTTAAAAGGATATAACCCCTAGATCGAGACTAGTCGTGAAGATAGCTTAGCGACCTAGACTCTCCCTCTTGATTAGATCTACTTTCTTATTTCAAACTATAACCAACCTTTCTTCTAAATCTTGACTACTGATGTACCATGCTGCCAATGCTTCCATCGCCTCCCTCCTAGTGGAACACGACCCGCTTTGGCCCTTGCTGCAGCGGATAGAATTGAACAACGAGAAGAATCTAATCTTCTAATTCTTTGATTATTTTTTTATTTTTGTACATATTTGTTCTTTCGTTCAAGTTACAATCAAGAAGCTATCTTATCTAAAGAACAGATATATCAGATGAGATAAATACCATTTGAAATTAAAGCAAAAATGGATTTTTGAAGACTCTAGTTGGTTGAACTGAAGACCAAAGGATATCTTGTCAAATTCAAAACATAAATTCAAGTTTTAAGAGGATAAAAGAATAGGGGACAGATTGACGAACACATGCACTTTGATCCTGGTCCTAATGCCTGGATTTTTGCCGTGGAAACGCGGCAAAATTCGGGTTTTTGCGGCTTGCTCTTTGAATCAGGGGGAGCGTTTGTTCCCCTATCTCTATTCTCATATCCCGTATCCATTTCTTCCCTATAAATACCTCACACATCAGACGCAGAGGGACGAAGACTAAGAGTAGATACTTGCTTTATTTTTAAGGTTTTGGATCATTGCGAGATAGTTAATAAGAAGTTGCATCTTAGTTTTTAATTTGTAGTTTATTCTAGAAACAAAGTGAGAGATAAAAAAAGAGTGATTATAATCTGAAGTTGAAGTGACATCAATAAACATTCAGCGGACTTTTCTGCATCTTTACTTTGCCGGTATGTCTTGCTTTAATTCATCTTTGTATGTTAATTCTAAAATGAGTAGCTAAATCAGTTTTCTAAGCTCACTATTCTTCTTCTTCTATGAGTTTTCTTCTTGATTGATTTCTATAACGAGGAACCTAATGAATCATATGAATACCTAGATTAAGCCTTGCATACAGGCAAGTGTTCTTGAAGGCACATGAGGATGGGAATGTATTTTGATCTAACTCTTGAAGTTGATCTTAAAAAGAACTTGTTTTTATTTCATGCTTGCTTTATTACTTTGATGGTTTAACATTCAACTGAAAGAAAGATTTCAAAACTAAAGTTCAATTTCTAAAAAACTATCTTATGTGTTTTACTTTATCTCTTTCAAATACAAGACTAAAACTTTTTCTTATGATCTCATTGAGGCACTTAACTTTCAAGAGAACAACACATGGTTGAAAAATAGAATAGTGAGCCCATATTTTTTCTTTATTAAATACAAATAAACATAACTTCTTCAAGCTTCTTAAAAATCATCTTCTCCAAAACTTTCTCCAAATTTTCAAGTTTTCTTTAAATCAATTCTTTAGTCTCCATCTTCTTTTTCATCTAAAAAATATAAACACTAAACTTGTTTTTCCAAAAATACCAAAAAGCTTGCATCACATCTCTCCCGTGGACATGACCTGTTAGCCCTAAGCTACACAGTATTTCTCTAATTTTAGAAATCAATACCAATTTTGGTAGTTGGCGGCATGGATGGAGGATGGAATGTTTTTGCATAGCTCTTTATATTTCACATCTATACCAATATGCATATGATGACTTGTTTTGAAATTGTCACATTCTTTAATCATAAATGATTGAACTTGATAGATAAGCATAACTTTAGGGAGAGCTTTACTAAGCTCTTCATACTATTCATATGTTTTGTCATCATCAAAAAGGAGAAGATTGTTGGCCTCCAAGCACTATTTCTTATTTTAAAGATAGCAAAACTTATATAGTTATTTAGTACTAATCATGTTCAACTGTTTAAGTATTCTTCAGATTTCAAGAAGATTCAAAGTGTTTCTTCCTCAAAAGGTAGGTATTGAAAGTCTCAAGCTCACTCAAGCATGAGATTCAAACTAGGACAATTAAGATTCACCTTTTGGAGAAGCCTACTAGAAGATTGCTTGAAGATGTAGTTACTATGTGAGAAAATAGTATGTTTAAAGTATAGTATATAGAATTGATACTCAAGAAGTCACACAGAAACACAAAATTCAAGTTTTCAAAATACGAGATTTAATGTCTATTTTTTTATTTTGATATTTTATTGTTTAGTGCTTGATACATGTCCTATGATTTTCTAAGATTATATATCCTTTTTCTATCATGTATCCTGAAGCCTATGTATTGGCAAAATAGTTTTATAACTCGTATAAAACATTTAAAATTAGTTTAAAATCATTTTTACCTAAAAATAATGTTCTTAGGCTGGGTCGATCGACCGGGCTGTCGACTGAACCACGGGGCCATACTCAGCCTGTCCATGTCGTGCACATTTGTCGGGCAACCAGGCGGTCGATCGGGCAGTCGACTGACTGGAACTAGCCTGGTCTCAGTTGAGATTGGTTGGCCGGGCGGTCAACCGACGCCAACGGTTAGTTCAAACTAATTGAACTACTGGTCGACCGGGCGGTCGATCGATATCCTGGCGCAGTTACAGTAATGGCTAGTTTTTAAAAATCTACTTCTTTGACTTTTTTTCAATGGGTATATTTGCTCTTTTAGGGTCTAATCTCTCTCTTAATGACCTGATAGGCTCTTCTAACAGTGTTTTATCATTTGCCTATATATAGGGTTCATTTATAAAGGATTAATAACAATTTGTTTTTGAAAATATTTAAAAAATTAAGTTTATTCAAGAGATAAGATTTCAAGTTTTCTTACTTCAAGTGCTTTCATTTCAAAACCAATTTATGTAAGTTTTCAGCTCTTAGATTGATTCATTTCAACTGATTTTCTCTTCACAAACTTCTTGAGCTTCATCTCACATCAAATACTATAGGAAGTTGTAAAAGGGATTGTTTGTGATCTTTGCGGTTAACAAGAGCTTGTAAACCTCATTGGCTTTGTGCTATCTCTTTTGTTGAGGATTGAGAGTTGGAATTGTGTACTCTGGTCATGTGTGGACCTTGTAATTCCTTTGTAGAGGCTTCTTTATGAAAGATCTTAGTGGATAGTAATTAGTAACCGATTTTGCATCATCATCACATTTCCTACCAATTTATATTAATTATCTTGCTAATAAATCTCATTTGCGTCTTTTTGCAGATAATTAAAGGAAGAAGGGCAAAGTGCTTACAAATCCTGATTTAAAGCAAATTTATGGATAATTAAATAGGATCTTTTGAAGAGCAGTCAAGAGGCTTCTAGAGAAGGGTAGTTTAGTCCTCAAGATTGAAGAATGAATCTAGACTAATACATACCCCAAGTGCGCAAAGATGGATATACCCTGAAGCTACCACCCAGGAGAAGGGACAGATGGCAGAAGATCTCCACATCTGCACTAGATCTAGCCACGAAAACTTAGCTTTTACTGCGTTCCTATTGCAAGATGGTGGATCCAAGCGCGTATCTTTGACACATGTCTGCTCGTTTCGCGCTCCCCAAGCCTCTGTAGCATATAAATACCCTGTAATTAGACCCAAGAGTGAGTGAGACAGAGAATAGAGAGCAGAGCACCATAGTGGCTTGTACTACTTTTTTCTTGTATTCTTACATCATTCCAATTAGATTAGGGTTTCATTTAGAAGTTGAGTGAGGAAGAGAGAGTGTTATTGTAACTGAGAAAGTGACAATCAATACAAGGATTCTTCTTCTCCTCACTTCTCACTTTCTTGTAATCTTCTACTTGTGTTTTTATTTCATTTCTCTAGCAATCTCTAACTCCTCTAACAAGCTTTTCATTTCTTATTTTAATTCCATGTCTAGTTAACTTTTTTCTTGCATGGTTAGCTAACTACTAACCCACTAATCCTAACTACTTGATTAATAACCCACATGAATCAAATGGCATGCCAATAAACCTTGTGCAAGAAAGAGCTATGGATGACTTATGATAAAGGGTTCTAACTCTAAGTTTCTAACAAGCAATTTAACTCTCATATTTCAAGCTCAAATTTATGTTCTTGATGATCTATTGATTGTTTAACTTGCTTGTTTGGACTTAGAAAATAGACACTCATCTTTATCGATACCGATAGTGTACTTGTTTCTCACCCTAATCTGGCCTCAAAATAGATCTTAGGGCGACGTTCAAATTTTTGCCATGTGAAGCAAAGTGGATGGTGAAGGACTTTCATTAAAACACCACATGACTAATTCTCAAAACACAAGACTTGTGAATGCGAAGGATCCATTGTGAGGCTCTATCATCAAGAAAGTTAATGGTTAGTGGGATTCATTAGTAGAAGGTTAGCCATGCAATCTTTCTCATTTTTGAAAACTTAAACTTTTTCAAGCAACCACTTTTACTAGCTTCTTCAACTTCTTCAAACTCTTTTTCAAACTCTTTCTTAAAACTTTCTTTCAGACTCTCTTTTAAATTTTCTTTTAGTTTCTAAAATGCTTTTATTAATCTTTTCATTTCTTCATTTTCAATCATCTTTTTCTTGAAACCACATTTTCTCACTCACTTGTTTTACTCGTCTTTTTAAACACCACTGATTCACTTCCCGTTTTATTTTTTTTTTCCGTCTCCTGCAGTTTCACACGCTTCTTCCTTTCTTCTATTTCATTGAAACAAAGAAGAAGTTTCTTAAAAAAAATATAGAAAAACTGGACAAAACTTCTATCACTCCCCTCCTTAAGGATACCACTCGTTTTGCCACTTGGCTAGAACTAAAAGTTCAAAGGGACATAAGCACATTATCTAAACGACATAATTCACATCAACTCCAATTTTTAATGCACGCCTCTGAATTGAACAGATAGTGAAATCTTTCATGCGGTGAAGGCGGGGACGTAGAGTTTAGTGCTCGAACCTCAAAACAAATCTCTTGTGTTTGTGATTATTTTCTCTCTTGGTTTTACTCTATTTTGCATGCACTTGTGTCTTTGCTTTTATTCCACTTGCTATTCATATCTAGCATCATTTGCTCTTGTCGGTTTTCACTATCTAAATAAAGAAGGCAATTGAGCATCTCAACTCATTATCTAGAGAAATATAGAGGAGAAGTTATAGATCCCTTCATAGGGAATCCAGCTCCACTTCTTAATTTGAGTTGACCTTTTGCATCATTCATATTATAAATTTCGCATTTTGACCTTTAGATTAGCATTACACCTATTCACCCTCTTGTAGGTATTCTTTCGCTTATGGCCCTATAGCCTTTGGGCGCATAAATCAAGTCTCTCTTTGGCACCTAATGCTGTAGATTGTTATTTACATGTGTTCTATGTGTGTGCCTGTGTGTACTAATATTATTTTATGCAGGAACATACTTGGCCTTTGGCTCTATTAGACCTTGTGGTCTTTTTACAACCCACTTTCTCGAAAGGGGGTGCGCTTAGATCGTTCGCGGTCTTTTAGCTTCGCCTGGATGGTGTATTTATCACTCAACACTTTATCACTAGTTTCGTCGAGGCGAAACTCTGCCGGATTTCAGACTCACAGTTTAAGTTGAGTCATTCATGTAGCTCCGCCAAGTGCTTTTAGTGATTAAATATTGTTTGTTGTTTGTGCCTCCAACACTGCTTTGCTCTGCTTGATGCCCCTCCAATTTGGCAGGGATCTCCCATTATAGCACAACCAAAGTGGTTCCTATCTCCAAAGAGAATTAAGGGTATTCAGTACCGATCCCCACAACTAGAAGGAGAAGGGTCTGGTCCCTATCTCAACTCCTAAAGCAGGGATCATGTGGGTTCATCCCAATCTCGTCGAAAGCAAGCAGTGGACTACTATCACCAATAGAAAGTTTAAAATTAAAGGAAAGGCATCCTCTTGCAATATGGTATGCGCTTCCTCAAGAGAAGTTGAAACAGTGATTGAGGCTAAACCTGCACACAAAATAAAGAATTTCAGATTTAGAATGAAGATGTGCAAGTGCTCAATTCTTACCGCTATAGCACGTGGCTAAGCGGGTCATGATCCACAAGGAGGGTTTTGCGATAGAAGCGTTTACGTTTTTGTATTGAAATCTTTATGAAAACCAAATGAGAGTTCTTCTCCATTTTTAAGTTAAAAAAATGGAAAAGAATTATGTTAAAGTTAAAAGAAAATGAGAGATGAAGAAGGTGGAAAAAATCAGAAAACGGCGAAAGCGACTATGTACAAATGATTATTTACAAGGAAGTGAAAAGGAGTGGTGTTGGTGATTTAATTTACAGAAATGAAAGAAAAGAAAGAAGAGGAAGACATACTTACCTAGATTGATTGATGACTTACCTGAAAATCTTTGCATGTTCTACCTTTGTTTAGGAGGCGTTCAACGCATAGATCATAAGCCCGAGCTCAGTCCCCATTTGCATTATATCATCAAGTCTCGCATAAGCATGAAGTGATACGTCTTGAGGAGGAGAACGTCTTCATGAACTATCGTTGGCACTCACAAAGCATCGTTATACTTATGCTTCTGGCTTCACTTGCAAACTCATCAAAAACAAAGGAGGTAAAATAGAAAGAGAAAGATGGAAACAAAAGAAAATACGAACAAAAAAAGAATCATTTACCTTTATTACTTGCAGAAACAATGGAAGAAAGGAGGAGGGTACATCGGTGTCACTCTCAACATATGCCTCTCTCTCTTACTTACATGAATCATCATCTAACCTAAGCTTACATACAATTTACATAAAAAGAAAAGAAAAACCTAAAACTAAGAAATGGAAAACTTGGCTAAATCATATCTCTGCATGGTCGTCATTTTCAGCACAAAGACTGGCCTTTTATAGGCAAAAAACCCAGTGTGCAGGATCCCGGGGAGATCAGGGGAGCAAACGCTCCCCCTAACTCCCCAACCTTGCCACGGAAACGCGGCTTTGGCCGCGTTTCCGCGGCCAGGGTGTGGCCAGGTGGCCACACCCTATTGGTGGGTCGCCCTGGTTTCACCTTCTGACTTTATCTGGAGTTGGATTTTCAGTTTGAGTCCGGGATTTTGAAGAAATGGCCGTTGATCTTTGCTTCAACCGATCGATTCTGAGAGGATTCTTCTCAACCAGTTTTCAACCTCTTGATTTTTGCCCTGATTTAGTGAGTGCGAATTAATTCTTATTTAATTCAGAATTTTGGTGGGCTTTGGGCTCATTTCTCTTCATCTCCTTAAAGAATGGGCCTGCAAATAAATTAAGCAATTAATTAAGATAATACAAAGTTTTATTATAGAATAAGTATGGAAATATGATACTAAATATGCAACATTAGCGACCAATCACACCCCCATACCTATCTTTTGCTCGTCCTCGAGCAAAACAACTAAAGTATACTAAGGATTATTAGACCACTTTCGCAGGTCACGCGATTGCACTGAGCATGTGCAACAAGCCGTTAAACCTCTAGGTTTCCCCTAGAGGACGAGTTTTGTCTCGTGAGGGTTTTTAGCGGATTGCACCTACAAAATCCATAAAGAAAGAGAACAAAGAATTAGTATTTTCGAAAAGCATTTTGAAAGAGAAAAATATTTGAAATATAATTGTAAGATTTAAGTAATCTATAATTTATAGGAAAACTGAATTTTTCATTCCTAAACTTAGTCTCTATTCAAAAATTTGTTATCAATCAAAGTAAGGAGTCAAATTGTACTTCTCATCTAGTCTATTACTTTACCCTAAGTCATATGCACCTTGTGACTGTGAAACTTTTGACTAAGGGTTCATTAACTCTAACTCTTATGTCTTATATATATATATATATATATATATATATATATATATATATATATATATATATATATTTTTTTTTTTTTTTGTGGTATTATTCCTTAGTTCTATTAGGCTTTCTAATCTGCCCATGTAACGAGCCTTTAATCGAAGACTCCCAAACCAAACGGTCTTAGGGCACCGGGTGAGAAAACACCCCAAGGACTTAAGGACTCGAGCAAACAAGGCCACAAAACTAAGGATTTTATTATATGAACCCCTTTTAGGCGTGAATACTTATGCTTTATTAGGCACAAATACCCAGCTTAATCAGTGGATTTTTATATATATATTTTTCAAACTTATCTAATCATCTTTCGTATAAATACTAAGGCTTACTTAGGCCAAAGCACCTAGCTAATCAATAATTAGATTTGTTTATTTCTTTCTTTTTTTTATGAGGCATAAGAATCTTTGTTTTGAACCCTAAGTGTGTAAGTGTATGAAGTGTGCATATTTCATCAAGGTAAAGATCAAGACTAAATTACTTTGACAAATTATCTTCCTAACCCTAAAAATCAAACAAATAATCTTATTTTGACCAAGTATAAGAAATCCTAATTTGGATTTTCCTATTCCTTAAAATTGGCTTAATTTCTTACAAAAAATCTGTCAAAATATTATTTCTATTTTCAAAAAGTTTTTAAAAGCGAAGAAAATGTTAAATTTTTTTAATAAAAAGAAAAAGCCTAAGTTATGTTAGAACCCTCTCCCACACCTATCTCATGCATTGTCCTCAATGTATGAATTAATGCATAGATGCATGAAAAAGACGAAAGGGAAGGAAAATGTTACCTTAAGGTGGCGGTTCCGGTGGTGGTCTGATTGGTCCACGAAATGCGGCCCAATCAACTTTTTGTGGAGTTCGGAGGAACCCACCAGAAATTTCACTAATATAACCCATTAAAATTGTGTATGCATGAAGGATTTTTATTAAGTATTTGACCCCATCTAATTTCCAAATTCCATAATTGATTTCGGAGTCAAATTTGTCAACCACCTTGTCCTAAAATGGAGTATGAAATGATAGAACGGTTGACTTGAACTCAGGAAGCATAGGAACTAATACCGACTCAGGAAGGTGACTTAAGTCAAGTAAAGGTTCAGGTGTCGAGACTGGTTCAAGAAGTGTGTCCAAGTCAAGAAGTTGAAACTCAAGTCCACATTGATTTTCCAACAATGGAATGTGACTTAATATGGTGATTCATGTTCAGGAATGATAGGTGGGGGAATCAAAAACTGACTCTAACATATTACTCAAGTTTGGTAACAAAACAGGAGTCAAGATTGATTCAGAAAGTTGAACTGGATCACAGATTTGAAAATCTAGGTCACATATCTCATTGAGTTCAATATCAAAAAAATGAGAACTTGCCAATTGTCAATAAGATTTTCTAAAGTGTAAAATTGGTCAAGTTCAATTTGATCATCAAAAATGGGTGATTCAATTTCATGATTAATTGGCACAGGATCCAATGTTGACTCGGGGAAAAGATTAAAATCAGGTGAAGATACCGGAGTCATTATTGAATCAGGAAGTAAAATTGAATCCCTAAGTTGGGGTTCATGATCATATTCATTTCAAGTTCGATTTCAGGCAAGGGATAACTTGCCAAACTATCAATATTATTTGGAGTTTGGGCAAGTTCAAATGACTGTTCTGAAATGGAACCTTGATTTCCAAAACTACATAACTCTTCGGCTCTAACAGAATGGTTAGTGACATCAGAACTGGTCAAACGGTGAGAACGTAGAGATTTGACAATCATATCTATGTCATGATTTCGAGCATTTTGAGCACGAGTCATGGCTTCAAGCATCTTTTCATAGTTGATGGATTCATTGTTTTGATGAAAAGATGAAGTATTGTCTTGGAATTGGTGGTGAAATTGTGAGTCCATCAGATTTTGTGATTATTGTTTGGACTCACGCATACTTCTTTCCAAAATTGATGGTTTTCTATTTCGGACTGGTGGAACTGAGTATGACTCTTGGGGATATTGTGGACTAGGTGGATAAGGGGGACAAGTTGGTTGAAAATTATACTCGGGGGAGGTGAATCCCCACTGACTCGGTGAAGAGTTGAAATCATTATGGAAATTATGGTTATAAGATTGGGGACATGGGTTATATTGATTTGGATAAGACCAATCCGGCACACTAGGTTGGTTAAAGTTATGATATGCCGGGTTGGTAATATCCGAAAAAGAATTTGATGTGTAATATTGATTATTATTGAAGTTGGAAAAATTGTTATTATAAGCCATATCACACAATGGAATACAAACAAAAGAAAGAAAAACAACAAATAAACATACAAAAAAGAAAAAATTCTAACCTAAGTTAGGGTAGACCTATGACCTAGACGACTCCTAACTGATTAGACAGTCCACAGGAGGTCTAATGCAAACTTTAACCACAAGCTAATCAGCCAGGTCAGGGCAAGGTTGGTGGGAGGTTTTCCGTCAAAGACGTTCCTTAATTAAATAACCACCAACCTTCGGGCTTTCGGCCCTTAATCCCTTTCTAGACACTGATTTTGCAGGAGTCAAATTCTAACACTTTTCCCCCTTAGGATAATCTCCTAATTGAGTCCGAGATGTCCCTAGGGCCAACGTCTACTCATTTTTAGTTAGGCTTGGGTTAGTGAGTGCTTGGAATCTGATTTTTGGGCTAAGGAAGGGTGATTAAATCCCCACCTTATCTTGTTATGGGTTAGTGCCCTTAAGATAAGTTTGTGCAAGTGTACAAGATATGTAAATAAGATTCACTCAAAGTAATAAAAATCAATCAAGAGGTGAGTCCTATTCTACATGCAATGCGAACGTACCTTGCTCCAGCACTCTTCAACAGTAAAAATAAATGAATTGAAAAGACACGTGCATAAAATGCAAACGTCTAATCAAATTTTTTATCTTTTTCAACAAGTATTTTACTGTTGGTTTATTAGCACGTTTATGATG
This sequence comes from Agave tequilana, assembly GCA_038442645.1. Taxonomy (NCBI): domain Eukaryota; kingdom Viridiplantae; phylum Streptophyta; class Magnoliopsida; order Asparagales; family Asparagaceae; genus Agave; species Agave tequilana. Next base: position 120,194 of record JAVJIF010003663.1, read on the forward strand.
ATGGAATATAAGAAATAAAGTTGCAGCAAGCTATGTTTTTGCAAAGCAAGTAACCCTGCACAAAACCTATTAGTAGTCAACTCTTCTTTGCCGCGGATCCGCGGCTTTGGCTGCGAAAACGCGGCAAATCAGAGGGCCCTTGGTCTCTGCTTTCTAGAGCAGAGGCCCAAGACCACTTGTATGTTACTGCAATCTTAATTTCCTGCTTTGCTTTCCCTATAACCTGCAACAGAGAAGAAAGTTCGTTTTAGTTCTACAAAATTTTCAATAAAAATCAGATTTCAATAAAAACATTACCCTCCTCGGCAACGGCGCCAAATTTTGATTGAGGCTAAACCTGCACACAAAATAAAGAATTTCAGATTTAGAATGAAGATGTACAAGTGCTCAATTCTTACCGCTATAGCAGGTGGCTATGCGGGTCGTGATCCACAAGGAGGGTTTTGCGATAGAAGCGTTTACGTTTTTGTAGTGAAATCTTTATGAAAACCAAACGAGAGTTCTTCTCTGTTTTTAAGTTAAAAAAAATGGAAAAGAAATATGTTAAAGTTAGAAGAAAATGAGAGATGAAGAAGGTGGAAAAAATCAGAAAACGGCGAAAGCGACTATCTACAAATGATTATTTACAAGGAAGTGAAAAGGAGTGGTGTTGGTGATTTAATTTACAGAAATGAAAAAAAAGAAAGAAGAGGAAGAAATACTTACCTAGATTGATTGATGACTTACCTGAAAACATTTGCATGTTCTACCTTTGTTTAGGAGGCGTTCAACGCATAGATCATAAACCCGAGCTCAGTCCCCCTTCGCATTATATCATCAAGTCTCGCACAAGCATGAAGTGATACGTCTTGAGGAGGAGAACGTCTTCATGAACTATCGTTGGCACTCACAAAGCATCGTTATACTTATGCTTCTGGTTTCACTTGCAAACTCATTAAAAACAAAGGAGGTAACATAGAAAGCGAAAGATGGAAACAAAAGAAAATACGAACATAAAATGAAGCATTTACCTTTATTACTTGCAGAAACAATGGAAGAAAGGAGGAGGGTACATCGGTGTCACTCTCAACATATGCCTCTCTCTCTTACTTACATGAATCATCATTTAACCTAAGCTTACATACAATTTACATAAAAAGAGAAGAAAAACCTAAAACTAAGAAATGGAAAACTTGGCTAAATCCTACTCTGCATGGTCGTTATTTTTCGCGGCCAGGGTGTGGCCAGGTGGCCACACCCTGTTGGTGGGTCGCCCTGGTTTCACCTTCTGACTTTATCTGGAGTTGGATTTTCAGTTTGATTCCGGGATTTTGAAGAAATGGCCGTTGATCTTTGCTTCAACCGATCGATTCTGAGAGGATTCTTCTCAACTGGTTTTCAACCTCTTGATTTTTGCCCTGATTTAGTGAGTGAGAATTAATTCTGATTTAATTCAGAATTTTGGTGGGCTTTGGGCTCATTTCTCTTCATCTCCTTAAAGAATGGGCCTGCAAATAAATTAAGCAATTAATTAAGACAATGCAAAGTTTTATTCTAGAATAAGTATGAAAATATGATACTAAATATGCAACATTAGCGACCAATCAAACAGATGTTGCCTTCATTACTGATTCAGATGAGAAAGAAATTGTTCTCGCCATAGAACAATGTGCCCCTGCCCTGGCTGGAACTCAATCTGGCCAGCAGTACTTGAAAGAGTACGATAAAGAAGTGGCTAGTTCATCCAAGCCAGCTAAGAAACCACCAAGCAATCCATGAAGCAACCCATGTAGAAGAAGAAAGAGATTCGGTATGCAAAAGCTTTTCAAAAAGGTAAAGTAGAAGGTAACAACACCTTTTTACTTCGATGTCTTGGCCTGGCTGGCCAATATTCTGGCAAGAATCACTCTCTATAAGCTCTTGAGACTCTCCAAGTCATATAGAGAAACTCTCAGAGAAGCCCTAATCGATTCAGAGTCTTGCATAGCCTAAATCCTGGTTGGACAAGAAGAGGAGAATGAAGGAAAATGTCACTAAATCTCCAAGAGTTTCCCTGCATAATATTACTCCTGAAGATATGTAGATCAAAGAGAAACATGATAAAACCTTATACTACACAGAGTATATCAGATCATCAGAAATGAGTAGTATTCAGATTGATCCAGGGTCTGCATTGACCATTATGCCCCGCATAGTCATGCAACATCTGAGATCCCACTCACCGAATGAGTGTAATTCAGATAATCATCTATGACTTCAACTAATGTATGCGTCTGATGGGAAAGATTAAGCTCATATGCCAGATTGGGACATAAGATCCGAGGTGACTTGCTACGTCATTGGTGCTGAAATCTCATACAATCTGTTGCTGGGATGACCATGGATTCATTGCGACTCTATTATGCTATCCACTTTTCATCAGGTCATGAACTACGTTGATGAAGATGGAAAAGTGAGAATGTTGATCGCTAAAAAGCATCTATTCATGGGGTAGAGAACTATTTCATGGACTCCTTCCTTTACCAAGATCCTCTTGAGGCTGCTAAAGATCCATCACCAGGGGACTTAGACTCTAGTAATGAAGCTAAAACAAAACCGAGACAGAAGAAGAATGTCCATGGGAGCCACTTGTAATGAGCATTAATAAGCTCGATTTTAATAACACTGCCAATGTTAAATATGAGTGGGTTATCAATGAGAATTTAGATTTGACTTACCTTTCTACGTTAGCTTCTGATTCTATACTGTCAGATGCTAGTCCTAATGTAGACAATGACCCTTTGTCAATAATAGATGCCCTGACATCATTACATGTGCCAATAAGATTATATCTTATGGTACACGAAATTACCAATGACACCCAAGGAGCGTTCTTTGAAGTCCCAGCTAAGCGCAAGGGTCAAAAGCTAATTCTATTTGGAAGCATCGAACCTGAACCAATGGTTCGTGAAAGTTTGAAAGACAATGTTGAATCTCCTCGATTCTCTCATTATGGGTCAAATGCACGTCGAAGTATAGAGAAAATGAGATACGACCAGATGAAAAGATTTATGTCACACCCCGCTTCCCATAGTATGTTGGAAATGAAGCGCGACGAGAGTCGGTGATTTTTATACAAAAGGAGAATACCTCACGAATACGCGCTAAGTCTTAAGTAACCCGAATAAGTTATACAAATCTACAATAATAAATTCATCACTGCAATATCGCATATAAGTATCCACACATGATAACGAATGAATAAAGAAATAGGATAAGTACTGAGTCTGATATACAAGAATCAAAAGAAACAACAAGAATAAAAGAGATGCAATAATTCTGATAATCAATAAGTGAAAACTCCAAGCTCTTCATGACGCATGCGATCTCATCAAAAACCTGATCAATATAACCAAGCAACCTATATCTGGATGCGCAATTCCAGGAGAGTAAGAAAATTTCCAATGAGTGTGTAAGATGAAGGAATGGTGCATGTGCATAATAGTTATATACAATAATAATATGTTTTAAACTGTAAATAGAAAATAACATAATCATACCATAAGTAAATCCGTAAGTAAAAGACAACTTATACCACTGTAATACGAACAACTGATGCTCCAAGATGTGTTACCTGGCATATGTCCTTAATCTGGCTGGTTATTATTAACCTAACTAATGTGGTACTTAGCTGTATTCCATACCACAGCCATTTTTTCAATATTAAACAATATTATCATTATTGTAACTGCTTCCCAATGTAATGACTGTGTCTTGAAAGAGTATTGTACATGCCTGATATCACAGTTTAACATCCTTATACTAAACCAAGATGGACCGCAAGGCCCAAATAACGACTATAGCCCTACACAAAAGAATAAATGATGTGGCACCATAGTCCCAGCAAATCCCTAATAACTGACAACTGAATAATTAGATAGATAGTGCAACCTTGGTACCCCAAGGTGGAACCGAAAAATCGATATACCATCACAAGTCCTTCCAAAATACACGACATGCATTATTAGGCAATACCCCTTTTCCTCGGGTTATGATGTCTTTTATTGACATGCAGATAATATATATAAAGTGTAGTAGTAACTGAATATCTCCAACAACTAATGATGTCAATAATGCCTAATAATTAGCAACTAAAAACTAGTATCTGATAACTGAAAATTGAATAATTATTAACTGATATATGATGGAGCCTACTGGAGATGTAATGTTACTAATCACAATGGTATTACTAAATACTAAACTGATATTTGATGCTAACTCTAAAAGTATAAGATCACCGATAACAGATAACTGTCGTGAAACTCTTAAGATATAACATTATTGATATTCATAACTATTATCTCTATAATTGAATAACTGTAATAATCAATCATGAAGTGAAGTATTTAATATCCTCGAGATCAAAAAGATCAACAGATACTGAAATCATATCTAAAGAGTGGAACATCCTAAAATACTATGTAATCTTAAATAGTTTAAATTTGAAACTCAATACCAACAAACACATCCATACTCAAATAATAGAATCAAATAATGGATCTCAAAATACTCATAACTTATAATCTAACAATCATCAATCCCATCTAAATGATGGTCAAGATTTGATAAAAGAATAAAGTCCAATATTAACTCCAACTCTAAACAAGTCTATATACAGATCCAAGTATCAGAAAAATCAGTTTAGTAATAAGGCAGCATCCTATTTATTCCATCCTTAATATCCAAATGAATTCTTATCTGATTCGTTACCAAATAAAAGAATATCAAGTCTAATAAGTAAATTCTTATAAAATATGAATCTTTAACCTCAATCATGAGCCAAGTAACCTCCAGATCATTCCAATATATAAACTAACGTACATCATAATTAGATCCAAATCAAAATGATAAATGGCTAAACATGAAATGATATAGAAAGTTAGTATCAAAATACAAGCTAGATTATTTATAAAATATCAATCTGCTTCCTAACCTTATGTCAAACTTTAATCCAACTAAGTCCTCTAGCAGAACAGCTAGCAATGACACAAAAAATATTTACTCACATGAAATGATACAATAAATACAAAATTAAATAAATCAATAAAGTAAACACTCACTAGCAACAATAAACAAATAATAACACAAAAAGCAAACACTCACATGAAATGATGTGTTTCTAGGTCTGAATCACCATCAGGTCTGCACTGCACGAACTGAGCCGAATCTCTGAATCACCTCGTGTGTCAGATCTTCGATTCGCAGCATATCGGGTCCACAGCGACACATTCTGGGTCTCTGTTATTGGATTCATACACACTCATACATATATTCACACGTATATCCCATACACATACATGCATATACACACCCACATATACATACACACATGTACACGTATATGTACACATTCACACATACTAAAGACACACAGGTGGACATACACACACGTGCACAACACACACATTTACCAACACACTCACACGAATACATGCACAACACAAAAAAAAAACACACACGCTGACATACAGAGAGAGACAGGGAGAGATACACACACATGTTTAATTACAACCTTAGAGAAATAGAGAAAGAGGGAGTGGTGAGAACCTCAAAGGAAAGGGGGCAGGGCTGCGAGGCCTGCAGGTCGGTGGAGAGATGTAGAGGGAGAAGCTCGGCATGGGGTGTTCCGCTGAGGCGGCATAACGGAAGAGGAGGGCATGATTAGGAGATGTCGAGCTGATCGTGGCACATGGTCGATGATAGCAGAGGCCGAGGAGGGTGCCGACTTGTAGACCGAGAGGAGGGCATGGTGGTTGGTATGTAGGCCTCGATGGAGGAGTGAGGAGCACATTCTGCACGGGGTGTTGGCAGAGGTTGGGTTGTTATGGAGATGGTGGATGGGTATTGCGGTGGTGGTGGTTGAAGGAATAGATAGTGTTGGCCCAAAGGCCATTAGCTCTAGTTATGTAGTTAAGTTTTTAACAATTTTGCTTAACAAAGTTCCAGGTTAACTCTTTGTTACATTTCAGCTCCATCATAAGACTCACATGTTTGGATGCCAAGAAGATGTAAATCCCAGAGCCTAAACACATAGAAGAGCTCAAGCATCAAGTTTGCAAAAGAAGACTATATAAAGATTTGTATTTTTGCTTTTTGCATTTTAGATAGGATTTAAAGTTGTTTATTAAAACCAAGATGATATAGGTTGATAGCTCTTTTGGAATTGACGCGCACACGTCTTTTACATTCCTAAAGTGTTTTGAAATGAGTTCAAAACATTTTTCTTTTTCATTTTAAAGATAAAGTTTCAGAAAAATGAGTTTTGGAAAAAAACGGTTTTAAAAGACCGATTTTTGATTTAGAAAAGTGTTTTTACAAAATATACTTCTAACTTTATTTTGTGTTGATCCATGATCACACACTGGTTCTATTAAATCCCTAGAACTCTATTTTGTGTTTAAAGATCAAAGTTTATTTTGTCAAAAAAAGATTGGTTTCAAAAAGATTTCCATAATAAGCTTTTGGCCCAAGGTTGGTCGACTGTAGGCATAGCAGATTTACTCTATCGGTCGATCGAGCGGTCAACCAACATGCACCAAAGTGCATTGTGTGAACTTCGGTTGACCGTGCAGTCGACCAACTGCAAGAGCTTTGTTCTTTGTTGGTCCGGTCGACCGCCCCAGTCAACTTACAGGGAGTTTTTCTCTCTGGTTGGGAAAAATGGTTGACCGACCGATCGATCCTATCCCAAACGGTCGAATATCTGAACATTGGTGCTCGATCGGCTAGTCGACCGACTTCTGATTTTTCCCAATGGCTATATTCTATTCTGTCTTTTTCCCAACGGCTATATCCCAATGACTCTCTTTAGTTTACTCCTCAGGTTTTCATCTCCTGTAAATAGTGAGACCATAGAAAAACCCAATAAGAAGATTTAAAAAGTTTGAAAAAGAATTTACAAGTTTACAAAAAGTTTTAGTCAAGTTTTAGCCTTTTCCTAAAAGATTTTCTTTTGAGCCAAAATTCACATTCTTGATTTTTAGCTTGAGCCTTCCCTCTACATCTTTGCAAGCTATTTTCACTACACAATCTCAAAGAGTTTCACCTCCTCATCTTGGTTATAGGATTGTGCTAGTAAGCCTGTTGTGATAAGAGAAGATCACCGATTTACTTCTATGGTGAAGTTGTAGAGGTTGCGGTCTCAAGTGAGCTCCATGTTGGTGTTGTGGCACCGTGAGAGAGGACTTGTGAGTTGATTGAGATTTTAAACCTTCACCCAAAAATACAGAATTTTAGAACTTTTAAATAAAGAGTGCAGGTTCTCAATTCTATCGCGATAGCAAGTGGCTATGCGGGTCGTGATCCACAAGGAGGGATTAGCGATGGAAGCTTTTTAAGCAAGTTCTCTTTTATGCTACAATTAATGGTTAAAATTCTTCTTTTAATTCTTAAAAAGAAAAGAGAAAAATGGAGTTAAAGTCAAGTTAGTAAGAAAGTGGTAGAATGAGAAGGTGGAGAAAATAAAAGTGACATGTATAAAGAAATTGAAAAAGAGTGAAAGAGATTTGAAAGATTGTGGTGTTGGTAATTTACATTAAAAGTTAAAAGAAAGAAATTAAAAATAATTACTTACCTCCTTTGACCAAAAGCTTACCTTGAATCTTTGGCGATGATGTTACCTTGAAGTGGAGGCAATCAGCGCATAGCCCATAAGACTTGATTCTCGTCTCTTTCACATTACATCATCAAGACAAAACAAGCATGAAATGATACAGATTGAGACTAAAATCTATCGTCATGAGCTATCGGTGGCACTCACAAAGGCAAGCCTCTTTCAATGCTATAAGACTCACTTGAATAGCAAATGGTACAAGAAAAAGAGAAGAAGAAAAGAAGAAGAAGAAAACAAAAACAAAGTAAATAAAAAGGTAACTATAGATTCGATTTTATAACAATAAGATAAAAGAAAAATAACTTACACCGGTGTCACTCTCAGCACAAGCTTCATTCTCATTCTCCTATTAAACTCTGATCTCCTCTGAATTACATAAATGAAAATTGAAAATTACATATAAAGAAAAATAAAAACCTACACTAAATAGAATGAAAAAGTGGACTAAATTCTATCTCTGCATCATCGTCCTTTGTATACTCTGAAAAATCCAGTATTTATAGGCAAAACCAACAGGGAGGGGCGTAAGAAGATAGGGGGAGCAAACGCTCCCCCAACTGTTGCAACAAAGCTGTGAAAACGTGGCTTTGGCCGCATTTTCGTGGCCTGGATGTGGCCAGGTGGCCACACCCAAATGGTGGGGGTCCCTGCTTTTGAGAGATTATTTTATCCAGTTCTGAATTTCTTGTTTCAGCTCCTGGATTTGATGAAATGGCCTTTGATCATTGGTTTTAACCGATTGATTTGAAGAGATATGTTTTAACTGATTTTCAACTGATCTGCCCTGATTTACTGACTTCGAATTAATTCTGATTTAAATCAGAATTTGATGGGCTTTTGGGCTCGTTTCTCTTCCCTCTCCTTTAGTAATGGGCCTACAAAGAAATTAAACAATAATTAAGAAAAAGCGGAGTTTATTCTATAATAAGTATGAGAATATGATAATGAATGTGCAATATTAGTGACTGATCACACCACCATACCAATCTTTTGCTCGTCCTCTAGCAAAAAAACTAAACAAAAAATTATTAGACCATTTTCGTAGGTCACGTGATTGAACTGAGCATGTGCAACAAGCCGTTAAACCTATAGGTTTCCCCTAGAGGACGAGTTTTGTCTCGTGAGGGATTTTAGTGGATTACATCCACAAAATCCGTAAAGAAAGAGAAAAATGTTAGTATTGTAAAATCACATTTTGAAAGAAAAATATTTGAAATATTATTGTAGATTTAAGTAATCTATAAGTTATAGGAAAACTGAATTTTTCATTCCTAAACTTAGTCTTTATTCAAAAAAAAATTATCAATCAAAGTAAGGAGTCAAATTGTACTTCTTATCTAGTCTATTATTTTACCCTAAGTCATATGAACCTTAGTGATCGTGAAATTTGACTAAGGTTCTTTAACTCAACGCTTATGCCATATTTATTTATTATTTTTTATTTTTTATGATATTATTCCTTAGTTCTATTAGGCTTTCTAATCTGTCCATGTAACAAGCCTTTAATCAGTGACTTCCAAACCAAACGATCTTAGGGCACCGGGTGAGAAAACACCCCAAGAACTTAAGAACTCAAGCAAACAAGGCCACAAAACTAAGGATTTTATTATATGCACCGCTTTTAGGTGTGAATACTTATGCTTTACCCAGCTTAATCAGAGGATTTATATACATATATATATATATATATATATATATATATATATATATATATATATATATATATGTGTGTGTGTGTGTGTGTATGTATGTATGTATATATGCATATATATATATATGTATATATGTATATATATATATATATGTATGTATAGATTTTTTTTCTTTTTTTTCTTTTTATAAGGCATAAGAATCATTGTTTCTGAACCCTAAGTGTGTAAGTGTATAAAGTATGCATATTTTTAAGGTAAAAATCAAGACTAAATTACTTTCACAAATTTTCTTCCTAACCTTAAAAATCAAATAAATAATCTTATTTTGACCGGTATAAGAAATCCTAATTATCATTCTCCTATTCCTTAAAATTGACTTAATTTCTTACAAAAAGTAAGTCAAAATATTGTTTCTACTTTCAAAAAGTTTTTAAAAGTAAAAAAAAGTTTTTAATCATAAAAAGAAAACCTAATAATAAAAAGAAAACCTAAGTTATGTTAGAACCCTCCCCCACACCTATCTCATGCATGTCCTCAATGTATAAATTAATGCATAGTTGCATGAAAAAGAAGAAAGGGAAGGAAAATACTACGTTAAGGTGGTGGTTCCGGTAGTGGTCTGATTGGTCCACGAAATGCAGCCCAATCGACTTAGCGTGGAGTTCGAAGGAACCCACCAGAAACCTCTCTTATATAACCCACTAAAATGATATATACATGAATAATTTTTATTAAGAATTTTACCCCATCTAATTTTCAAATTTCACAAATAATTTCGGAGTCAATTTTATCAACACCTTTGTCCCAAAATGGAGTGTAAAAAGATCGAATGATTGACTTGGACTTGGAAGTACAGGAATTAATACCGACTCAGAAAAGTGACTTAAGTCAAGTAAAGGTTCAGGAGTCGAGATTGGTTCAGGAAGTGGGTCCAAATCAAGAATTTGAAACTCAAGTCCACATTCATTTCCAGCAAAGGAATATGACTTAATATTGGTGATTCAAGTTCTAGAATGTCAGGTATAGGAATCAAAACTGACTCTAAATTATTGCTCAAGTTGGGTAACAAAACAGGAGTCAATATTGATTCAAGAAGTTGAATTGGATCACAAATCTGAGAATCTAGGTCACATTTCTCATTGAGTTCGATTTCATAAAAATGAGAACTTGCCAATTGTCAATGGGACTTTCAAAAGTATGAAATTGGTCAAGTTCAATATGATGATCATAAGAGATTGGTGATTCAACTTCATGATGAATTGGCACAGGATCTAATGTTGACTCAGGAAAATGATTGAATCAGGTGAAGACATCGGAGTCATTATTGAACAGGAAGTAGAATTGAATCACCAAGTAGAGGTTCAAGATCATATTCATTCTCAAATTCAATTTCAGGAAGGGGATAACTTGCCAAACTGGCAATGTCATTTGCAAAATTTGGAGTTTGTGTAAGTTCAACTGGGTGTGCTGAAATGGAATCTCATTTTCCAAAACAACATGATTCTTTGGCTCTAACAGAATGGTTAGCGACATCAGAAATGGTCAAACGGTGAGAATGGACAGTTTGGACCATTATATCTATGTCATGATTATGAGCGATTTGAGCCTGAGCCATGGCTTCAAGCATATTTTCATAGTCGATTGGTTCATCGTTTTGTTGCGAGTGGACTTGAAAAAATGAAGTGTTATTTTGGAATTTGTGGTGAAATTGTGAGTCCGTCGATTTTGTGATTGTTGCTTGGAATCATGCATACTCAATTTCCAAGATTGATGGTTTTTTATTTTGAACTAGTGGAACTGTGTATGAATCTTGAAAATATTGTGGACAAGGTGGATAAGGAGGATAAGTTTGTTGAAATTGGACTTGGGGGAGGAGAATCTCCATTGACTCTGTGAAGAGTTGAAATTATTTTAGAAATTATGGTCATAAGATTGGAGACATGGGTTATATTGATTTGAATAATACCAATCCGGTACACTGGGTTGGTTAAAATTATGATATGCCGGGTTGGTAATATCCGAAAAGAGGTTGGAGTGTAATATGGATTACCATTAAAATTAGAAAAATTATTGTTATAAGCCATATCACATAGGAAATATCAAACACAAACAAAGAAAAACAAACAAATAAGCAAACAAATAAAAAGAAAAAAATCTAGCCGAAGTTAGGATAAACCTTAGACCTAGGCGACTCCTAACAGATTAGACTATCCACGGGGGGTATATTGTTGAATCTGACCACAAGTTAATCGGCCAGGTAGGGGCAAGATTGGTGAGAGGTATCCGTGCAAAAGCGACGGGCCTAATTAAGCCAAACCACCAGCCTTCATGGTTTCGCCCTCAATCCCAACCTTAGTCACCGATTTGGCAAGAGTCAAATTCAAATCAACGTCCTCCTTAGGTCAGTCTCCTATTTGAGTCCGAGATGTCCCTAGGACCGACGTCTGCTCAGTTTTAATTAGCCTTGGGTTAGTGAGTGAGGAGATTGTTTGTGGGCTAAGGGAGGGTAATGACTTCCCCGCCTTATCTTGTTTATAGGACAAGCCCTTAAATCAATTTAGTGCAGTGTACAAGTATATAGAAAAAAGTAACACTCAAGTAATATTTCATACAAGAATGAACCTTATACTAAATGCTATGCACACATACCTTGGCTCCAGCACTCTTCAACAGTAAATAGAAAATGTAATGAAATAGACACGTGCCTAAATGCAAAGTCTAAATCATTTTTAGCATCTACAATCTGTTGGCCCAAAGGCCTTCCACTCTAGTTTTGATGATGATTAACTCATGTAGTTATGTGTACTAATAATCTTGTGATTTTAGTTTCAGATCATTAATCAAGTTATTAGTAGGTGATTAGCTTCAACAAGATGATTTGGAAGCTTTCACATGTTGATTCAAGAGCCCGAGCGTCAAAGATCATATATAGCACTTGCTCGGTGGATCAAGGAGTTTTGGATCGAGTCGGCTTGGAGATTGCGCTCTACAAGAAGACTTCGGTACCATAGTTTAGTTTTGTGTTTAGATCCAAATTGTAAAGATTAGAATAGTATGATATGCTCAAGTGCACACAAACACACAAGTTTATGTTTTGAATCTGGTTTTCATGAATAGTTGATCAAAACAAGTTTACATGGTTTATATGTATAATAGATGTATTCTAGTTATACATGCATGCTTACATGACTTATACAAACTTATTTTGACTTCATATTCATGTATTGAAAAATCCAAGTTTGATAAAAATACATGTTTTGGTTTTTGGTAAAAACGATATGAGACAAAAATAGTTCATATTGATTGATATTTGAGCCAAACTTTTTATCACATGTTTATATATCAATGCAAAATGATAAAACTATTTTTGGGTATTTTTAAGAAGAGATATAAGATTTTTAGAAATATTTTTAACACATGTTTCTGTCCCAGAACAGTGTCTGTCAGGCCAGTTCGGCCAACCGCATGGGTCGACCGAACCATAGGCCGGTCGACCGACGTGCACAAGCCTGTGCACGTTTGGCAGCCACAGGGACGGTCGGCCGGGCGGCCGACCGGACCTGAGAGCAGTGCTCTCTGTTTGTTTGGGTCGACCGGGCGGTCGACCGGGTTGCCCCAACGGTCACATTTCTGACCGTTGGCGGTCGGCCGGGCCGGCCGACCGGTAGCCTGTCAGGCTGCCAGATCAGCCTAACGGCTAGTTTCTGTTTTGGCCTATATAAACCCCATTCCTTTGGGATTTTGGCTAAGATTTTCTGAGCTAATTTTTCTCTACTCTCTGGTTTTAAAAAGAAGTTTTTAAAAGAGTTTTAAGTGCCAAAAGATCAATCTCATTTGTTTTAAGTGTTTTGTTTATTTCAAAGAAATTTGAGTTTTGGGAATTAGTTTTTGATCTAAACTTCTATATCTTTTTGGTGTTTTCACAAGAGAATTTCTTTGATCAAAACACTTGTTTTCCACACTTGAGCTATATCTTCTATCCTATTCTATTAGGATCTTGTTTTGTGAAAAAGTGAAAAGAGAGATTGTTTGTGGTCTTTGGAACCACTTGTTGTACACCCTTGATTTTGTTGTATCCCTCTTTGGTAGAGGTTGATCGGGTGATTGGTTTGCTCCCTCTTTGGTAGAGGTTGAGGCTTGTGTTTGCTCGCTCTAGTGAGAGGTGGAGTTTGGTTTGTAACCCTCTTCGGTAGAGGTGTTGTGGTTGTTGTTGTTTGGCTACGGGCCTACCCCTCGGTTGTGAGGCGGTGTTTGAGAGAGGAGTTCGGTACTCCCTTTGTTGTAACAAATCCTCTTCGGTAGAGGTTCCCTCGGTGGGAGATAGTGGATTGGAAATCCTACACGGTGGTGTAGGCGGGGATGTAGAGCTAGGGACTCGAACCTCAAAACATATCTTGTTGTTAGTGTTTGATCTACTTGTCTCTCAACTCTCTCTCTCTTTATATTGTGCATAGCATCATTCATATCATTCATATCTATTTTCTTGTGTTGTCCTTGCATTGATTCACATTGCTTATTCATTATATGCTTGGATTGCTTGTGTGTGCCTTACTTATACTTAACCACAAGAGCTTCACATAGCACCTCAACACATTCAAGGGGAATCAAGAGGAGTTAGTCCAGAGCCCTTCACGGGGAATTCAGCTACACTTGTTGGTTGTATTAAGTGTGATTGCAAAATTTGCATTAGCTTCCGCATTTAGCGCATTTAGTTCCTAGATTAGCAAGTACACCTATTCACCCCCCTCTAGGTGTGCTTTCAATTGGCTTAGAGCACTTTCAATTGGTATCAGAGCCAACGCTCCTGATACTTAGGCTTAGCATCCTAGGAGTGAGATCCATTTGTTTGCTAATCTATTGTTTGCATTTGCTTATTTGCACACTCATATAGTTTACCATGGACTTCATGACCCCACCTAGTTTTGACCCTTCCAACATTATTGTTTGGAAGTATAGGATGTCCATGTACCTACAAGCCCTAGGTTACAAGGTTCACCTTGCCATTACCAAGGAATCCTTCCTTAGTGATAGCAAGCATATAGGGGCCAATGCACAAGCCCTTGAGGCCATTAGAAGCACGCTCTCAAAAGATTATCTTATGCTTGTTTCTATTCTTGATTCCGCTTTTGTAGTGTGGAACAAGTTGACAACCACAAACACCTCCAAGCTTCAATTGCAAATCCAACCGGAGGAATCTAGTGGAGAATCTGACTCACAATGCTTGATGGTCCAAGGGAATGACTCCCTTGAGGTACTTTCGGAACCCCACTTAGATTGTGATGATGCTAGTTCTTCATGTGATGATTATGATGCTCATGCTTTAAATGAAGAACTATCTATTGTTTGTGAAAAATTATTTGAAAAATATAAAGTTTTGAAAAAGAAAAGTCTAGGAATTGAAAAGAGAATAAAAGTTTGCATTCTAGACTTAATAATGTTTTGCAAGAGAAGGTTGAGGTCTATAATGAAAGGGATTCATTAAGATCTCAATTAGAACTTGCACTTAAAGAAAATAAAGTTTTAAAATCTAAAAATGATTGTGAAACACTTTTGAAGAAAAATAAAAATTTGTCTTCAAGAGTTGATTTCGTTTTAAAAGAGAATGTTGCTTTGAAAAATAAAATTATTTCTATTTCAAATGATTTAAATGTTTGTTTAAAGAAAAATGAAGTTTTACAAAATAAGATTGATTCTCATGTTTGCCATGCTAGGGTAGTTTCACACACTTCACCTATTTCATGCCACACTTCTTCTTTAATTAACAATGATATATCTTTGCTTAAGAAGAGTGTTGATTGCTTGGGCTCCACTTTGAGCTAATGTGTGGTTGGGCATACACGTTTGGAACCTTGTTTCGAAAGAATCAACTTCCATCTATTATGCATGCACACCCATCACGGCATACACATGCTCCCCACGGACACCATCATCACTTGTATTCTCATGTGTACACTTGTACACATTGTGGACGTATGGGCCACCTTGCTAAATTTTGTTATGATAGATTACATGTTACAAATTTAGCAAATAAGTTTGTTTGGGTTAGAGAAGGTACTAACCTCCATGGACCCAATAAGATATGGGTACCAAAGACCACCCCTCCTATTATTGATATAGGTGTGGGCTCTCACATGACGTGAGAGTTGCCATACCTTGGAGTGGATGCGTTCCATGCTTAAAGAGAACAATTTGGATGCATCACTTTCAAGGGAAGTTTGATGGAGATGACCACCATGGTTCGGAGTACTAGAGAAGTGCCTTCATTGGTTTTGGTAACGGTCTCTAACTCCTTATTTATGTTTGCATGCTTTCCACGTTTATCATATATAGCATGTTTTATTGTTTGTAGATTATTATGATAATGCCTTGTTTATTAAATCCTTGACATACATGTTTAGCATTTTGAGACGCCCATGTTTAAATATGGTCTATTATTTTGTGTTCTCACCGTTTGTTTAGCTATCATGTTTATCATAGGTTTAATAACATGTGAATTTTCTTAATAATCATGTTTAAGATTTACCATAATGATTTTATCTTGCTTTGATGCTTCATGTTTTTGAATATATGTTTAGATGTTAGTTTTCATTAAAACTTGGTATATATTTATGCATATAGTGGGCCACAAATAGATCTATATATGTTTGAGCTTGAATGCGTATTTGAACCCATTAGATGTGCTAGTATAGTCTAGTTTTGATGATCCATGCATTTTAAACTTGTATTCCCATTTTTGGATTTGTTTTTGTGTTTATGTTTAACTTCATGTATATGTCTATTTTATCCAAACTATTGTTATACATATACATCCTTTGAGCCATGTGCCTTAATGCATATATTTTGTGGACTCGTTATGTTTTGGATATGTATGTATACTTTAGTTTGTATTAGACATACATATATCTTGATGATTAAATAGTTTTTGATGATTTTCATGTTTTTCATGTTTCAAGGAATTAATTGAGCTTATTGTCCATCTTTCATGATTATGATCTTCACATCTTATTTGTACACTCATATTTATTGATTACTCATGTTTTTGTTTTCATGAGTCATATTTATGCTTAATTGAATTAGAGTGTTGACTACTATGTGGATTTCATGTTTCATGAAAAATAACTTTGTTTTATTCCTTACTTGAAGGATTTCGTACTAGTTTACAAGTTTTTCCATTTAACTAGTTGCGATATTCTTCATTTGGTAGAGTTTTTCAAACAAAGTTTATTTTCAAATCTATTTTTGAAAACCCCTGCCTTCTATGGGCGGTTGGATGGGAGATCATGTTCATGTTTGCTTTAAAATGAAAATCATTTAAAACTTGAACCATGATTGGGAGGCTAGGAAATATGAGATATACACTTGATCATTATTGTTGTTTCAATTGGTATCATTGGACTCTTTCAATTGGTATCAATTTTGACCTTTCTTGTATACTCATATATGATTGTATGTATGTATACTTTCAATTCCAAGAATATCAATTTCAATTGGTATCTATTTTCCATACATATATATGTTTGTGTTTATGCTAAGCTTGAGCTTCAATTTGTTTCAATTGATTACTTTTAAATTGGTATCAAGCCTACGCATTGTTTTAGTTAGTATTTCATAAAGGGGGAGAAAATTCGTATTTCATCTTTCAATTGGTATTTGTTTTCCACTCCCATACTTTATGATTGAAAATTTAAATTTGGTATCATATGTTCAAAATGAAAATTATTTACAATTGGTATCAAAATTTTTGTTTAGACAATTCCAAATTTATTATGTTTAATTTCAATTGGTATCAAGATTTTCATGTGTTTTGCTTAAAATTGGTATCAATATTTTTTTATTTGTTTCCTTTCAATTGGTATCAAGATGCTATTCATTGACATATTTTCAATTGATATCTTAATTGATTGTCACCCCTAATTGGTTTTGTTTTTGTTTTTAGACAAAAAGGGGGAGAAAAATGTATTGATTTAGTTTTGCATTTAACCCTTTATTGATGATTGATTCTTTATATTTAAAAAAAAGGGTGAGAAGATTTTGTTTTGTTTTGATTTTTATCCCTTTGTTGATGATTGACAAAAAGGGGGAGAAAGATTTTGGTTCATATATGCATGTTTATGTTTTGCATATATTAAGTTTAATTAAGTTTAATTTTAATTGGTATCTAGAGCATGTTTTGTTTTTAAACATTTCATTGGTATCTAGAACCTTTTATTGTTTATGCATATACATGTGCATTTATGTTTTAAGAGCCTTCATTGTATATTCATTATGTTTATTTGTTTATGCATGAGTTAAGGGGGAGCTTCTTTGAATCTTAACTTTAATCCATTCATATATAACTCCATGAGTTTTGTCATCATCAAAAAGGGGGAGATTGTTGGCCCAAAGGCCTTCCACTCTAGTTTTGATGATGATTAACTCATGCAGTTATGTGTACTAATAATCTTGTGATTTTAGTTTCAGATCATTAATCAAGTTATTAGTAGGTGATTAGCTTCAAAAAGATGATTTGGAAGCTTTCACATGTTGATTCAAGAGCCCGAGCGTCAAAGATCATATATAGCACTTGCTCGGTGGATCAAGGAGTTTGGATCGAGTCGGCTTGGAGATTGCGCTCTACAAGAAGACTTCGGTACCATAATTTAGTTTTGTGTTTAGATCCAAATTGTAAAGATTAGAATAGTATGATATGCTCAAGTGCACACAAACACACAAGTTTTATGTTTTGAATCTGGTTTTCATGAATAGTTGATCAAAACAAGTTTACATGGTCTATATGTATAATAGATGTATTCTAGTTGTACATGCATGCTTACATGACTTATACAAACTTATTTTGACTTTCATATTCATGTATTGAAAAATTCAAGTTTGATAAAAATACATGTTTTGGTTTTTGGTAAAAATGATAAGACACAAAAATAATTCATATTGATTGATATTTGAGCCAAACTTTTTATCACATGTTTATATATCAATGCAAAATGATAAAACTATTTTTGGGTATTTTTACAAAGATATAAAAGATTTTTAGAAATATTTTTAACACATGTTTCTGTCCCAGAACAGTGTCTGTCAGGCCAGTTCGGCCAACCCCATGGGTCGACCGAACCATAGGCTGGTCGACCCGTGCGGTCGACCGACGTGCACAAGCCTGTGCACGTTTGGCAGCCACAGGGACGGTCGGCCGGGCGGCCGACCGGACCTGAGAGCAGTGCTCTCTGTTTGTTTGGGTCGACCGGGCGGTCGACCGGGTTGTCCCAACGGTCACATTTCTGACCGTTGGCGGTCAGCCGGGCCGGCCGACCGGTAGCCTGTCAGGCTGCCAGATCAGCCTAACGGCTAGTTTTTGTTTTGGCCTATATAAACCCCATTCCTTTGGGATTTTGGCTAAGATTTTCTGAGCTAATTTTTCCCTACTCTCTGGTTTTAAAAAGAAGTTTTTAAAAGAGTTTTAAGTGCCAAAAGATCAATCTCATTTGTTTTAAGTGTTTTGTTTATTTCAAAGAAATTAGGGTTTTGGGAATTAGTTTTTGATCTAAACTTCAATATCTTTTTGGTGTTTTCCCAAGAGAATTTCTTTGATCAAAACACTTGTTTTCCACACTTGAGCTATATCTTCTATCCTATTCTATTAGGATCTTATTTTGTGAAAAAGTGAAAAGAGAGATTGTTTGTGGTCTTTGGAACCACTTGTTGTACACCCTTAATTTTGTTGTATCCCTCTTTGGTAGAGGTTGATCGGGTGATTGGTTTGCTCCCTCTTTGGTAGAGGTTGAGGCTTGTGTTTGCTTCCTCTAGTGAGAGGTGGAGTTTGGTTTGTAACCCTCTTCGGTAGAGGTGTTTGTGGTTGTTGTTGTTTGGCTACGGGCCTACCCCTTGGTTGTGAGGCTGTGTTTGAGAGAGGAGTTCGGTACTCCCTTTGTTGTAACAAATCCTCTTCGGTAGAGGTTCCCTCGGTGGGAGATAGTGGATTGGAAATCCTACACGGTGGTGTAGGCGGGGATGTAGACCTAGGGGCTTGAACCTCGAAACATATCTTGTTGTTAGCGTTTGATCCACTTGTCTCTCAACTCTCTCTTTATATTATGCATAGCATCATTCATATCATTCATATCTATTTGCTTGTGTTGTCCTTGTATTGATTCATATTGCTTATTCATTACATGCTTGGATTGCTTGTGTGTGCCTCACTTATACTTAACCACAAGAGCTTCACATAGCACCTCAACCCATTCAAGGGGAATCAAGAGGAGTTAGTCCAGAGCCCTTCACGGGGAATTCGGCTACACTTGTTGGTTGTATTAAGTGTGATTGTAAAATTTGCATTAGCTTCCGCATTTAGCGCATTTAGTTTCTAGATTAGCAAGTACACCTATTTACCCCCCCTCTAGGTGTGCTTTCAATTGGCTTTAGAGCACTTTCACAATCAACTTTTTACTATTGTGTTAGAAATGTTTATACAGTGAGTCAAACAAGGAGATAAATACTGTAGATATTAAACTATGCAATTCAGTCAACCTGTAGAAATACATGTTAGTAGTTCACTCCGATTGCAAAAAGAATGTAGCAAATCTCCTGGGCTCTGCTTTCTTGAGCAGAGTCCAGGGTCACTTATATTCCACTGCAGCGAAAATTCCTTATTGAACCTGTACACCAAGAACAAAGAAGAAAGTTAACCAAAAATGTAAATCTAAAAAGAGAATAACTTACCGTCCCTCCCCAGCAACGACGCCAAAATTTGATTGAGATTTTAAACCTGCACAAAAAATACAGAATTTCAGAACTTTTAAATAAAGAGTGCAGGTGCTCAATTCTACCGCGATAGCAAGTGGCGATGTGGGTCGTGATCCACAAGTAAAGTCATCACCTATTCACCCCCCGCTAGCAAGTTTTTCGAATCTATCATCATGAACCATCAATGGATCTTACTAGAGCAAGGCCTAGTAGAGGTTATTAGATTCATGTAGATTATCAAGTAAGAAATTAGCAAGTTAGTGGTTAGCAGTTAGATGCCGTGAGAAGAAACGTTAGCGAAGCACCATGTAGAAGATGTAGAAGATTACAATAGAGAAGAAAGGAGACACCTTTACGTAGATTGTCATTCTCTAGTACAATATCTTTATCTTTCTCTCCTCTGAATCTATCACAACCCTAATACATGAACTAAAACAAAAAGAAAATACTAGAGATGAAGAAAACGTAAAACTAATCCTAAGGAGAGAAACCCTAATTCTCGCTGTTCAACCCTTTTCTTGCTCTTTGCAGGGATATATATAGACAGAAGAAGGTTCTAGAAGACGATACGAGGCCACGCGTCAAAAATCGATGCGTGGCTTCACTATTGGGCTGTGGATCCTTACGGATCTACGAAAAAACCATGGACTTAGGTCCTTGATTTTAGTCTTCATCTGGTCTCGAGAAGCTTTTGTATGGTCTCAGATTTAGGTATATGGATCCGATTTTCTTCAGATTCGTCCCCAATTTCTGGATCCAATGCATCTTCTAGAAGTTTCTATCTTGGTCTACAAGTATATAATTTAATTACCTAAAATTGAATTTAATTACCTGAAATTGAGTTTAACTAGGCTCCGATCTTGCCCTTAGACTCTTGATTATCTGTAAAATAGACCAAAACACGGTTCAGAAATGATATTTTATTCATAACTCGGTCGGGAAATACAATATGCATATGCAAAATTGTAGACTAATCAGTAACACAGTTCCGCGGCGAAGCTCACCTTCGCATTATGTCACTTGATGGAATGCAAAAAAGCCTAAGGGCTAGCTTTGCCTGGAAGCTTCCATGAGAACTTCTCAAATTTCAACGCCATCAAGCAGCATTAAAGTGAAAATCAACTCCCTAAGAATGGATAAGGCAGAAGCCAAGGGAGTAGGATTCCCTAAGATCACCACTTTCAGGTCAATCTCAGCCAAGTTAATGGTGAGATTATTCAAAGTTGGCTTGAAGAAAGAGATTAAAAAATCTCTAAGGGTGAAAACCTGACCGATCATGGACCGTTCAATGGACGAGGGCATAGCCTCCGCTCACCATGGAGGTGGCATCCTCGTTATTTGAGCACCACCGGCGCTGCTTGTGCGCCATGGGGTCACGGTTTGACTGGAGAAGATGAGGAATGTGAGAAAGAGACTTTCCCCTAAGAGTTCTTTGGAAAGAACTCTCCAAAAATCTTAAGAGAATGACTCCTAAAATGTTTATTGGAAGCCTTGTGCCTCATTTTTACTGCTTCAAAAGGAGGGCCGGCTTAAATTTAAAAGAAGTTGGAATGACTTCGCATAAAGCCTTGATTTAGCCCGCTGTGGACTTATCATTACCTTCGCAATATGTCACTCGACAGAAGGTGAAAAAGCCTAAAGGCTGGCTTCGCTCAGAAGCGCAAAAGAGCAGTTCACCTTAAAGGAATGTAAAGGAGCTAGGTCTGCTCTGAAGCCTAAGCATCGGCCAAAGAAGGTGCAGAAAGCCCCTAAAGGTTAGCTTCGCTCGGAAGCTTAAAGAATAAGCCATGTGGCTCCTGATTTTGATCTTCAAAATTAAAGGGAAATAAATTCCCTAAAAATTGAAAAGATCAAAATTAAGGGAAATCAACTCCCAGAGATCATCAAAGTATGATAAAATCTCAAAAATTCTTCGCGGATTAAGCCAAAAAGGCTGCGAAAAAAGATGAAAAATCTCTAAAAGTGGCAAACCCTTACGGGCATTCAGGCGTTCAACAGGCAGAGATGGCAGCACCATCGATGCGGAGGTAGCAACCACCTTTCGTGGGTGTTGCTTTGGTTCCATTAGAGAAGGTGAAAGGTTCTCAAAAATCTCGAAGTGAAGAGGATCGATTCAAATCCCTGTAGTTAGCGAAGCTCGATGAAGAAAATGACTTCTTTTATAGCCCTTGGGCTTTTATAGATAACAAAAAGCCTAGCTTTGCCTCCTCAAAAAAAGTTGAAGCTATCATATCAAAATTAAATTTAAAACGATGGTTGGAGATTCAAAAAACTAAAGCAGCCAAGTTAATTAATTTCGCTTAGACGCGAAACTGAACTTCGCATCAAACCTTGTTTCAGCTCCGCTGTGAGCTCATCATTGAACTTCGCTGAAAATTACTCCAGCTCAGCTGTGAGCTCATTATTGAACTTCGTTGAAAGTTCACTCCAGCTCCACTGTAGGCTTATCATAGAACTTCGCTGACAGTTCACTTCAGCTCCACTGAGAGCTTACGTAGTAGCTCTGCTTAGAGCTTATCTTTGCTAGCCTCACTGCAGGCTTGCTTCTATTGACACATCAAGCTAACTCATAGCTCCGATGAGAGCTCATTCTTAGCTTCGCTTGAAGCTTTATTCCAGCTCCACTGAGAGCTCATATTACAGCTCCGCTGAGAGCTCATCTTCTAGCTCCGCTGAGGGCGCAATCCTTAGGGAACTCCTAGGTTAAAACCACCCTGGTTATCTAATTCAGTGCATGGTTCCACCCAATGGGCTTGCTTGACCTAAGCAATTTGAATCTCAAGATTCAGATTCAAAGTATTTTGAAATCTGTATCAATCCATTGCAGACTCATAAAAACTTTGAAGGGGTTTTTTTGACACTCTGCAAAGACAAACACCCAGGCAACACTTTAACTGGTTCGAATGATGTCTAATCTGTCGACACTTTCAAAAGACAAGTCGAAGACAGGCTGAAGACACGTCCATCCTGATGGACAAGATGGTGATTTGGACTGTATTGATTCAGTGAAGCTGACAGTAAGCCAATCCTTGTCCTCTGAAGAAAACCCAAGACGCTAAACATCCAACTTCCCTACAAGCTATGTTTTCTAATTTTGTGTGAGGCTCTTTCTAGCTCAGTTGAAAGCCATCTTTTAGGTCTGCTAAGAGCTCATTGCTGAGCTCCGCTGTGAGCTTTGCTTCGCATGAATCTCTTTCCTTAACTCTACTGTGAGCTAGCTCCACTGCGAGCCTAGATGGTCATTTTTGACCATTTAAATCTCTGCACGAGATTGATATGATATTTATCATATATATTGACAGTCTTTACCTTGATCCTATCACTCCTTAATCAGTTGGAGAGGATCAAGGAAAATCTCTTGATTAGTGGAGAGAATCATGAGATTGTTGCAGCAAATCCAAAGCCAGCTCGCTAAGTGACTCCACGCAAGGGTCTTTAACTCCGCTCCAGCTATGATTAGCTTCGCAGAGAAGCTAGATCAGATTGACTAAATGAATCTGCTAATTTTTAAGAGGGGTTGTTACACCGTATTGCGTATATATAGCCCATTGCTAGATAGGCTAAGGGCTAGCTGCTGATTGGACTTCTCTTCGTCAAGAAACTGAAGACTAAGAGGGCTTTTTAAAGAGAAAAATCTCTAACTTCTGAGCTCTTTGAGAGAATCTTTCTTCTTTCTTTCAAGGTGCTAATACCCTAACGATCTTCCTTCCTTGAAGACATCTTGGAACCAAGCGAGAAAGAAATCCCTCAACAGAAGACTCGAAGACTCAACTACTCGCATCATCAACGGAACAAATTGGTTGCGCTCTGACTAGACTTCCACCAGAGTATTTCTCCAGAAACTCTGAGAGAAAAGAGTTCTTATAATTTTTTTTAATTACTTGTAATTCTCCTCAAATTGTATAAGTTTTCCCACATTTCTATGGAAAATAATACTGGGATTTGGGCATATGTTGATTCAGATAAAATCAATCTAGCATACTTGGTTAGTTAAAGTTATGTAATACCGGGTTGGTGATATCATAGTCAAAAGAGGTCGGGATGAAATATGAATTAAAATTATGGTTATAGTCCATTTCACACAAACAATGATAAAAACATAAAAATAAACAAACAAATAAACAAACAAAAGAAAAAAAATTAGCCTAAGTTAGGGTAGACCTAGACGACTCCTAACTGGTTGACTGTCAAGGAGAGGTATATTGCAGCAGCCTGACCACAAGTTAATCAGCCAGGTGGGGGCAAAACGCAGTGGGAGGTATCCGTGCAGAGCAATGAACCTTAATTACATCAAATCACTGATTTTCGAGGATCTTTCCTCTTAATCCCCAACTTTAGACACTGATTTGGCCTGAGTCACACTCTAACAACTTCTTCTCGAGGTCAATCTCCTATTGACCCTGAGATATCCTTAGGGCCAACATCTACTCAGTTTTAGTTAGGCTAGTTAGTGAGTAAGGAGATAATTTTTGGGATAAGAAAGGGTAATGACTTCCCATCTTATCTTATTTAGAGGCTAAGCCCTTAATTGTTTTAGTGCTAGTATACAAATATATAGTAAAAACTAACACTTAAACAATATAAACAATTCAAAAATGTTATTATACTACATGTTATGGACACGTACATTTACTCCAGCACTCTTCAACAGTAATGAAATGTAAACGAAATTAGACAAATGCCCTAGAATGTAAAGTCTAAACTATTTTTTAGAATTAACAATTACCAAGTTACTGTTGAGTTAAAATAGTGTGCACAATAGATTAAATCGGAAAACTAAACACTACAGAATCTATATTTTTCAAACTAAGCAGCTGTTAAAACGAACATTAGTAGTCCTTCCTCTTCAACTGCGCAAACGTGGAATTTTCCACGTTTCTGCGACAAGAAAGAGGTTCCTTGAGCTTTGCTTTCTAGAGTAGAGGCTCAGATGTGCTATATGTCCACTGCAGCTACTTGTTTCCTGAAATCAGCCCCATACAAAAAACCAAAGAAGAAAGTTAAACAATTAGTAAATTGAAAAGAATTACCGTTCCTCCCTAACAATGATTTCAAAATTTAATTGAGGTGAAATCTGCACAGAAAAATAGATTTTAGAGTTGATAGATAGATAGCTAGGATTCTTCAATACTACCGCTATAGCAAATAGCTATACGGGTCGTGATCCGCAAGGAGGGACTGCAATGAAAGTATTTCAGTAATCTTTCTAAGTTTATTAAAAACGGTTAAAACATTTCTTTTTAGTTTTTTAAAAGAAAAAAAGAGTTAAGTTAGAAGAAAAAAGGATAAAAGAAAAAGATGGTGTCAGTGTTTTAGTCGAAAGAAGAATTATGTTAAAAGAGAAAGAAATGAGGAAAGTGATTCTAAACTAAAAAATTAAAAAAATAAACAAAAGATTACTTAACTATTTGGCTGATTACCATACCTTAGATCGTTCGCAATGGTTTACCTTGAAGTGGAGGCGATCAGCGCATAGCTCATAAGAGTTAATTCAAATCTCATCCACATTACATCATCAAAATAAAAGCATGAAATGATATAGAGTGAGACTCAGAACCCATCGTCATGAGCTATCGGTGGCACTCGCAAAGGCAAAACAATTCTCATGCTATTTAACTAACTTGAATTGCAATCGGTATCAAAAGAAGTGAAGTAAAAAAGAAGAAGAATAAAGCAAAAAGCCAAACTTAGATTAAATGGAAAAACAATAAAAGAAAAGAAGAAGAGTATATGTCACTCTCCATGTAATTCTTCGTCTCCTCTTATGAATCTCTTCTCTAATCTAAGTTGATAAATAAACAAAAAAATTACATGAAAATAAAAAGAAAAGTCTAAGTTAAGCTAAAACAAAATTCTAATCCTTGCTCTCTGCTGGAGTGGTGTTCTTTGCCTTTTGAGATTGTAATATTTATAGGAGAAACGCAAAGAGGGAGAGTATATACAATAGGTGGAGCAAATGCTCCCCAACCACCTCAACCAAGCCATGGAAATGTGATTTTGGCCGCATTTTCACGGCCAGGATCTGGCCGTTGGGCCAAATCCGGGGGTCCTTGGATTCCCTCGTTTAGATATTTCATGCTTCCAGATAAGATTTACCTCTGGACTTCTAGATTCAATATATCTTCGTTGATTCTTCAGCTAACCGAATAAATCCTCAAAATTTTAATTTAACTAAATTAAATTTAGGATTATCTTCTCATTTTTCATTAATTGTACCTACATAAATCAGATATTAAGATAATTTAATTAGCAGAATTTATTACAAGATAGATATAGGAATGCAATAATAGATATGTAAAATACGTGGACAATCACTTGGCCAAGTTATTCTTCCAAGAGATTGTACGATTGCATGGCGTTCCAAGTTCTATTTATTTAGATCGGAATAGCAAGTCTTAGCTATTTTTTGGACTATTCTATGGAGAAGATTTGATACATCATTGAAGTATAATAGCACGGGGCATCTTCAAACTAATGGGTAAATGAAAGTTATAAACCACAAATTCGGCATCTCGTTGAGAAGTATATGTGAGACAAACCAAAAGCATAAGATCAAGTTTTCCCTCAAGCGGAGTCTGCTTACAACAGCATAGTCCACAGGTCAACGAATTTGTCATCTTTTGCTATTATCTATAGAAAGACACCCCATCATCTCCTAAATTTAGCCAAACTACTTATTAGAGAGAAGTATAGTAGTACAGCTAATGCCATGGCTGAACAAGTTGTTGATATTTAAAAATCAATTAGATTGAAGTTAAAAAAATCTAATGCAAAGTATAAGACGACCACAGACAAGAAGAGGTGGAAAGAGTTTTCGAAGGAGACATGGCGTTGGTGTACCTACGGAGGGAGAGAATTCCTGTTCGTGCTTATAACATGTTGAAGTTAAAGAAGTATGGGCCATTTAAGATCGTTGAAGAAACTTGTGAAAGTACAAAAATTATCAACTTAAATTAATTCTTTCTATTAATCGTTTCTATTAAAATGATGATTAAAAAAACATCACTGTTCTATAAATGTTATGCCAAAAATTAAGAATCAAACATTAATTACTGCAATGCTATAGTGGCATGACATTTTTTTTCCGTTAAAAAGTGATATCTTAATATTCAAATATTGTCATGATATCTAATTATTAGTATATTCTTTATTAGTTTATTCCTAATTTGTATGTTTAATTTGTGGGTATTTCAATTGAAGCTAAGCAAGAAAGGACTCCATTATCATATCACTTAATTCTCTAAAACTTAAAACATAATCTCAATCACGAGAGCTTTATTTACTTGTGACTTCGGTTAAGTTGAGAAATGAAAAGTCTCAACCTCTTAGGTTTTAGATCGAGCCACGTCTTTTGTTAAAAAAAAAAAAAAAGAAATAACTTTAATTTCAAGCCTTAAAAACAATAATCTCAGGAGAAAACTAAGCCCTTCGTCTAAGGGCTACAAGAACAAAGCCTAAATCTAAGATCGATGCCCTTGGGTTCCTTTAAATAGAATTTGAACTTTTGCAATTTTGCTTTTAGAACTCTACGAAGTTCCAACAAATAAATATTCTGCAAGAATGCTAATGGACTACTCTTTTTTTTTTTTGTAGAAGAAACTCATGGTAAACTGCCATCTTATACACACACGTACATATTCTATTCACATGTCCACCCGCAGGGATTCGAACTGGTGACCACTGGAGAACAAATCATGTGGCCTGACTAGCGAGTCAATGGGTGGACCAAGTGGACTACTCTTGTGAACTATAATAAAAACTAGAAAATAATATATGTGCTCAATTGTTGTGTATTCATGCAAGACTATATATAATGAAATCATGATAACACAATTTTTTTATACAGTAATCAAAATAGCACTATTCTGTTTATTTGAGTGATGTTTAATTGTTATGGATCTAATACTAATAATAGTTAACAACTCTAAGAAGGGTGTTTAGATCAATTAGTAATTAGTCCGACGTGGACTCTCTGCATATGGGCCTAATATCCTTAAAAACACATTTCCTTTCACTTATTATTCTTTCTTTCCTTTTTTTTCCCCTCCCTTGAAAAGCAACTTTTAACTAGCTTCAAAAAGTAACAGAACAAGGGCCAAAGCAGGTTGGCAAGAGTTCAAACCAAAAACTGAATATTTTACTTGATATCTTAGTTGATGGATCAAGATAATCTGGAAATTTTTTGTATCTTCTTTTTTTTTTTTTTTTGAGAGTAAACAGTGAGCTTAAAAAGTCCCCAACGTTTTATTAAAAAGATTTTAATAAAGACAACCATGTGGATACAAAAGATGGAAGCATAAAAGTTGAAAATTGTTACTTGATATCTTAGTTGAAGGGTAGAGCTGAATCTGACAAGTGAACTTTAATGGACTCCTGCGTTTTATTAAAATAATTTTAATAAGACAATCACGTGGATATAAAAAACAGAAGCATACATATTGAACACTATTACTTAATATCTCAGCTGATGCGTCAGGATCAATCAGACAGATGTCTATGTCTTCGCTGATCGTTGATCGTGACGCTAACAAATGAATGGTATTTTCATAGAGAAGTTAAGTGATGAAGTGAGAAAATAGTAATAGTTTCTTTTGAAATTTGAGAATTGGTTAGTGAGTTTTTCAGTGCTTGGATGTTATTGGGAAGTGTGATTTGAAAATGTTATGTCTTTTCTGGTGTTTGAATGGTAATGTGAAAGTGAAAGTGGAAAAGTTTAGCACAAAGTTGACTGCAAAATAATATTAAAATAAAAAAAATGAATATTGCTATTTGATATCTTAGTTGATGGGTCAAGATCAATTTGATAAATGTTTATACCTTTTTTTTTTTGAGAGCGAATAGTGAGCTTAAAAAGGCCCCAGTGTC
The DNA here is from genome assembly GCA_038442645.1 of Agave tequilana. Classification (NCBI taxonomy): domain Eukaryota; kingdom Viridiplantae; phylum Streptophyta; class Magnoliopsida; order Asparagales; family Asparagaceae; genus Agave; species Agave tequilana. The sequence continues at coordinate 149,075 of JAVJIF010003663.1, forward strand.
TTATTAAAAAGATTTTAAAAATAACAATCGTGTGGATACAAAAAATAGAAGCATAAAAATTGAAAATTGTTACTTGATAGTTTAGTTGAAGGGTCAAGCTCAATCTGATAAGTGAATTTTAACGGACTCCTACGTTTTATTAAAATGATTTTAATAAGACAATCACATGGATATAAAAATAGAAGCGTACAAATTGAACACTGTTACTTGACATCTCAGCTGATGCGTCAGGATCAATCTGACAGATGTCTATGTCTTCTTTGATCGTGACAGCTAACAAATGAATGGTATTTTCATGGAGAGGTTTTGAGAATTAAATAAGATGAAAATGTTAAGGATTTAGTATAATATAATATTTCTATTAATATAATATAATATACTTATTATATCTTATGAGAAAAAGAGAGACGGAAGAACCTTTTGAGAACTGGAAAATGCTTCAGTCATCAAGGAATAATTAGCACCCCATTGATCATCTCTATTATCACCTGTATATATTTAGAACATTGCTTTTAAGTGTGTAATTAAGAGGGGAAATTAAATATTACCAAAAAAACCAATTTAATAATATATATATATATATATATATATATATATATATATATATATATATATATATTATTAAATTACTACATTACTAATTGTTTTTTTTTTAAAAGATTGAAGGTTACCCTCAAGTCTAACAGATACACACCTTTCACAAATGTTCACACCCAAGGGAATCCAAACCGATAGCCTCTGGGAGCAACACAGAGCCTGACCGGCAAACAAACTTGTGGGGAAGCTCATTTTCATGGCCATGTTTGTGCACGGTACCCAATTTTGATTAATATGAAAAAGATAGCCAAAAACAAAACAATATTTCTTCTATCTTTTTTCCTTCACTAGCCAATAAGAATCTCACATCCAAAATAATTACAAACAGGAACTGATTGGATTATCAATTTAACATTTCAAAAGAAATTCATTAATTAGCTATTTTTGATTTTTTATAATTTTTTTTGGCTGCTGAATCAAATCATCAAATAGCAGACAAGAAAAGATTAAGAGGGAAATTGTGTATCTCTTCTCCTCCGTTACTTTTTGGTCATGGATTCGAGTACTATCTCTATCTAAAGGTTCCTTTTATGGCTCGTTGGTGTTAGAACGATATCTAGCTGGCGTTACTTGCTTCCTTATCTGCGTAATATCATGTGGGTTTCAAATTTTGATCACTACAAAATAAAATAGAGAAGAGGACAAAGCGTTTTTTTTTTTTATATAAGCAAAACAGAAAAATCAACAGAGTGAATCCAGTGCTCACCAACCCGCACCAATCTCAGCCGTTCGTTGCCGCAACTCAGCCCTCAGTAACCTCACGTCGACCGGTGACCACACCCCGGACCTAAGCCATCCCAAGAGCACCTCAGTCACTGAGTCGCCCCCGTGACCACATGAAGCCCTAACTTGCTCCGCAGGCACACCATACCACCTGCCCCCACCACCCCCCATAAAAAGCCACTACGAGCCCCCGCTCGAAGGAGGTAGGCAGAACTCCCAACAATTTGGAGTAAAATGGAGAACAACAATGGCAGCCCGAAGCCCATCCGATGCCGAGGTAAGCTCACCGCTCTCTCATTATACTATTACATTTCAATCTTTAACGACTATCTTTCTTGGATACGGTAACCAAACAGCGGCGGTGAGCAGAGCAGCAGGCGAGCCGTTGGTGATGGAGGAAGTGGAGGTGGCTCCTCCGAAAGCGTGGGAGGTGAGGATTAAGATCATCTGCACCTCCCTCTGCCACAGCGACGTCACCTTCTGGAAGATGAAGGTAAGCTCACCCCTTCGGTGACGTTTAGATGAGAGATTTTATTTTAGCGTTAAATTATGGTGTTAATTATTAATTATAATGGTTTTGGTGATTGATGTGAGCAGGAGCCAGATGGGGTTTTTCCTAGGATTTTTGGGCACGAGGCCGTTGGGTACTACCTCTTCAAAACTCATTTTTCATTCTTTTTCATTTCCCTTTCATTTTTTTTTTTTTGCATGTTTAGTCCTCATTTGTATAATGTTGAATTCTCATAATAAACATGAGAGTTTTCATAACTCAACTCATTCTCTTTGTCACGTAACTCAGTGACTTATGAATTTATACATTTGCTGATATTTACATGTGCTCCCTCTGTCCGATTTTTTTGGACGTTTTTCCCCGGACACGTGAATTAAAAAGAGTTGTGGTGAGGTCCCTTTCAAAAAATTAGAAAAGGAACTTCCAATTATATATTTTTTAAAATCTAAAGATTTGTGTAAAGTTGAAATCTAAATGACCGTTTTAGTTATAAAAAGAAATAATAGAAGTATTATTTTATACTCTATATTGAGAATGGTAAAAATAATATTGACTTGAAATAGAGTACAAATTTGAGACAAAATTTTGACCAAAAAAAAAAAAAAAACTGTTATTCTCGGACAGAGGTAGTAGTAGATATTTTTCTCTTTCCTTGTGTAGATAAACTTCATAAAAATGGGTTAGCTCCTTCGCGCGTTGTGGCTGTCCGTCATAGCTGATAGACGTTCCGATGTGGGAGAAAAAGACACGTCTTGTAGTGGGACCCACAAAACATATTTTTGTTTTTTTCTTTTCCCATAGGGTCATCCATCTGTTGTGATGGATGACCATTGATAGTGCGTGAATGACTGAATAGTCCATCGGGTGAAAGAGCTAACCCGCTTCCGTTTGGTTTACTATTTTCATAATGCATTTGTTACATCAGAGTATATTTTACAAGGTTGAGAATGGCTCAGGACTGTGGCAAATGAGAGAAAGAGACAGCCAGCCAGCCAGCCAAATAATTTTATATATTATAATTTTTTTTCCAAATTTACTTGTCAACTATATATATATTTTTAATTTTCAGGTTATCTAAAAACAAACTTTTTTTTTCTACTTTGCCGTCTGAAGCCGGGAACCTTGACACTGAGTTGCGCGAGGTTGCCACTCAAGATAGAGATGGAAGATATATTTGATTTGTTGAGTTGACGTGGCTGAATCTCATTCTCATATTAAATTTCTCTCTTTATTAATAAATAATTAAAATTTGAATCCCACACTTGTTTCTAGTTGACTGTTTAGAGATAAGAGGTCACTTATTAATTGTTTAACTATCAATTTTTCTTTTTCTTAATTTGTTTATGTTGACGTGATCTGACGGCTGCGGTAGGGTGGCGAAGAGCGTGGGAGAGCACGTGGAGGACATCCAAGTGGGCGACACGGTGGTCCCGACCTTTCTGGCACAGTGCAAGGAGTGCGAGGACTGTAAATCAGAAAAGAGCAACATCTGCTCGCGCTTCCCGTTCAGGCTCGTCGGCATGCCCCGAGACGGGACGAGCAGATTCAAGGGCGCCGGCAGCGGAGAAGAGGTACACAATTTCGTCAGCGTGTCGAGTTTTGTGGAATACACGGTGGTCGATGTCGTCCAGCTGACCAAGGTGGACCCCAGCTTACCTCCAGAGAAGGCTTGCTTGCTCGGCTGTGGCGTGTCCACCGGTTAGTGGCAGAACTTTTCTCATCGGGTTAAATGGACGGATGTGATTAATAGCCACACATGTCATGGTTGATTTTCGATTTATATATACTTGAAATAATATAGATCAATTTTAACACAACGAATCTTATGTTAGAGTTTCGGATATTAGTATTTGAGTGAAAATAATTCGACCTTGAATCCTTCTAGAACGAGCTCCCCTTTTGTTCTACATGAAACGAGAATGCAGTGTGATTACTTCTGTTAACTGACAAATTAATGCAGGGGTTGGGGCATCCAGGAAGGTTGCAGCTGTGGAGGCGGGGTCCACCGTCGCCATCTTTGGGCTTGGGACTATCGGCCTCGCGTAATTATTATGATTTATTTTTATTATTTTCTTTTCGTTTATTTTAAAAATAAAATCCAGAGGGTAAGAGGATATGAGAGGTCTCTTTCCAGTTTTGATAATGCTTTGTCCACTACAATTTTGTTTTTTTTTTTCCCCCTTCTTTTCTTGTTTTTGTTAGGTGGCAGAAGGAGCCAGGCTCCGGGAGCAGCCAGGATCATTGGTGTGGATTTGAATCCGGATAAGTTTGAAATGGGTAGGCACCCTCTCAGTCTCTTCTTCACTAATTAATGAATTTCTTTTGAAAATTTTAAATTGATAATCCAATCAGTTCTATGGATGTGAGATTCTTATTGGCGAGTGAAGGAAAAAAGATAGAAGGGATAATGTTTTATTTTTGGCTATCTTTTTCATATTAATCAAAAGTGGGTTCTGTAGACAAAGATAATATGAAAATGAGTGTCCCCGAAGTTGGTTCGGCGATCAGGCTCTTAGTTTGCTTTCAAAAGTCACCGGTTTGAATTCGTTCGGGTGTCAATATTTGTGAAGGGTATGCGTTTTGGGCTTGAGGGTAACCTCCAGCTTGTTATATATATATATAAAAATAACATGAAAATGAGTTCAAAAATAGGAGTAAGCTCTCCTAAACTCAATCCCACACAATCAGTAATGTTTTGGATGCATGAACTTTTATTGAGCTGTAATAATTTAACTTTGGGTCTCTAATTCTTGCAGGGAAGAAGTTTGGGCTCACTGACTTTGTCAACCCAAAGGAAATTGGAGAAAAATCAGTCAGCCAGGTTTTAGTCTTAATTTCCAATATAAAATGCATTATATATATATATATATATATATATATATATATATATATATATATATATATATATATATATATATATATATATATATATTATTAAATTGGCTTAACTTTTTGGGTAATATTTCATTTCCCCTCTTAATTATACACTTAAAAGCAATGCTAGAAATATACAGGTGATAATAGAGATGACCAATGGGGGTGCTGATTATTGCTTTGAGTGCATTGGCTTGACTTCCTTGATGACTGAAGCATTTTCCAGTTCTCGAAAGGTTCTTATGTTTCTCTTTTTCATATTATATTATATTATATTATATTTCTTCACAATTTCATCTTATTCAATTCTCTTTACTTTCCACTGAATAATAGTCCACCCAGTGGCCCGCTAGTCATTCCATTATGTTTGCTCACCAATGGTCACCAGTTCGAATCCCTGCGAGTGGACATGTGAATAGGGCGTGTATATGCATGTATAAGCTGGCAGTTTGCCGTGAGTTTCTTCTAAAAAAAAAAAAAAAGAATAGTCCAGTTGACATTTTTGCAGAATATTTATTTGTTGGAACTTTGTTGAGTTCTAAAGGCAAAATTGTAAAAGTTCAAATTGTAGTGAAAGTAACCCATGGGTGCTGATCTTAGATTTAGGCTTTTGTTCTTGTAGTCCTTAACTGAAGGGCTAAATTTTCACCTGAGATGATAGTTTCTAAGGCTTGAAATTAAAATATTTTCTTTTTTTTAAAATAAAGGCCGTGGCTCGATCTAAAACCTGAGAGGTTGAGACCTCTCATTTCTCAACTCAACCGAAGTCACAATTAAATAAAGCTCTCGTGATTGAGATTAGGTTAAGTGATATGGTAATGGAGTTTTACTAGGCATAGCTTCAATTCAAATACCCACAAATTTAACATACAAATTAGGAATAAACTAATAAAGAAAATACTAATTAGATATCATGACAATATTTGAATATTAAGATATCACTTTGTAACGAAAAAAAATGTCATGCCATTATAACATTGCAGTAATTAATGTTCGGTTCTTAATTTCTGGCATAACATTTATAAAACAGTCATATTTTTTAATCATCATTTTATTAGAAATGATTAATAGAGAGAATTAAAATTAGGTTGTTAATTTGTGTACTTTCACAAGTTTCTTCCACCTTGTCTTTTGGTAACTAGGGTTGGGGTAAGACTATTATTATTGGATACGAAATGCATGGGAGTCCTCTATCCATAGATGCTGTTCAAATCTTGCAAGGAAAATGTGTCATGGGATCATTATTTGGAGGGATCAAGGCCAAGACTGATATTCCAATTCTTGCACAACAATATCTTAATAAGGTGAATTTTTTTTCTTAATTAACTTGGTTAATTTTTCACTAAATTCTTTGTCTTCAAGTGCATGGTAAATAATGACTTTCATTTCTAGTTGCATAAAATTTGTTGAATATTTAGATAACATACCACTTAAATTTTTTGTTGTTTTATATAATTCTTTATATAATTTTGTATGAAATAATTAGGGGAATGATAATAGGAATGAGTAAGGATATTTTAATTAGTTTGAGAGATACTTTAAATAATTTAAAGATCTCAAAGGGTTGTATAAACTATTAAAGATTTAAGGATGACACCAAAAAAGAAAAGATTTAAGGGGAGGATATCTTACAAAATCCAAAAGATTTTACATTAGCTTATTATTCTAATCTTGATGTATTTTTATTTGCAGGAGCTACATTTAGATGAATTCATAACACATGAAGTTGATTTTAAGGACATAAACAAAGCTTTTGATTTATTACTTCAAGGAAAGAGCCTCAGGTGCATAATATGGATGGATAGATGTGAGGAGACAAGAAGTTCCATGTAGAGTTACCTTCATAAAATGAGAAAAAGTTTGGTACCCTAGCATTGCAAAATCTCAAATAATATTGCATGAATGAAGTTTCATACTTGTCAACATGAAATAAATTGTCAGATGTGTGATATGGTTGCATGCACAAGGGTTTTTCCCCCTTATGTAAGAATTTTCTTTTCTTTTATATGAGTATAACTCTTTAATGAGACAACTGATTCACCTCTTCTATTCTTAACAACAATTTAATAATGGAAATTGCATTCGATCAAGATTGCTGTAAATCTGTTTCAACTTACTAAATCTAGATCGTCACCCCTTGTGATTTCTATTAATTTATCTTAACCTCTTGAATTTTGTTTATTAGAAACAATTATAGATACACGTGGTTGAAGCTAATGAAAATTACTACATTACATTCCAAAATTTCATATCAAGAAAGAAAATGAAAAAAAAGAAAAAGAAAAAGTGTATTGCTGTAGAGGAGAAGGAAAAAATTGGAGTTTTTTTTTTAAAATCAATTGGAGTTAACCTGGAGAGAGGAGCAGTGCACCTAATTGATGTCATTAGAAGACCTAGAAAAAGGTCTCAGATGAATTTGATATCTTCATAAGAGTTGTAGGTAACTCGAAGATCTTTACAATGATTTCTAAATCATCGAATTCTAATATGAAAGAGATATGATGGTTTGAAGTCGGGCCTGTTTTGCACTTTAGGGACAGTGAATCCCACCCGAATTAAGATTTAGTTTGAATTTGAATTCTAACTCCGTTTTTAACCCAGATTCTGGATATTTGTCTCCTTTCTTGGCTATAAATTGGGATCCTTTGTGATCAATTATATCAAGTTGGAACCTTGATTAGTGACTTGTATAGAGTTTTAGGGTTAGTTATTTGAGAGAAGTCATTTTTGTTTAGATCAATTTCAATCAGTTGAATCTTCGAATCAATTTGTAACTCTATTGATTGAACAAAACTTCTCCGTTCTTCCTCGAGAACGTAGGCAAGTTGTCGAGCCCCGTTAATCTCGTTTTCTCGTTTTATTTTGTGTTTATGCATAATTGTTTGATGATTGACTCCGCATTGGAATTTTGATCTTGGTAATTGGCGTGTGTTGGATTCCTTCGGAAGGCGCACCAAGTGGTATTAGAGATTCTCAGATTTGGCTAGGATCATGTGTTGATCCTAAAAGTATCTAGGTCTGTTCAGTGGAGATCGTGTGTCAATTCCGGAGCAACATTGGTCTGTTCGTGGGTTGTTCGTGGGATCATGTGTCGATCATAGAACATCATTGGAATGTTCGCTAGGATCAGTTTGGGAGGAGTAGATCGTGCGAAAACTCTTCTAGAGTTTCATTTTGAGATAAAGATTCAATCTTTATTTAATTTGGATCTACTTTTTCGTTGATTTTTTGCATTTTAATTTGTTTTTTTTTGAGAAGGTGGTTGAGGTTAATCAGTCCACGGTGAAGATCGTAAATATCCATAAGTAGAAGATCGATGTGGTAAAGTTTGATGGTAAACAACATTGATATGCAGAGATTCGAGGTGATAAATACACTGAACACAAGAATTTCAAAGACATGCTGCTTTTGCAAGAGAAATCATCGGAGACTTTATAGAAAGATTGGGATGAGATGAATCGAACAGCGTGTGATGTCATCAGGTCTTATTTGACACAAGACATAAAGTATCATGTGATGAAAGAAAATTCTGCAAAAAAGATTTGGGAGATCCTTGAGAGTAAGTATTTGACAAGAGCATCAAAATCGCTTGCATCTAAAGAAGACGTTTTACCACTTCCAATTAAAGAACGAAATATCTATAGGCGCATGAACAACTACACGAAGCCTCTTACAAACCTATCTAATATGGATGAGGTGATTAAGAACGAGGACAAGACGTTGATTCTGTTGAGCTCTCTTCCAGATAAAGAGTATGAGACCTTAGTTCTAACCTTAATCAATGGTTAGTCTTCACTTAGCAACAATAATATATTAGCTGCTCTTGCGAATCTTAATGTGAGGCGGAAGGACAAGGCATCTATTTCCTGTAGCACAACAACAGAGGTATTGACTACAAGAGAAATTGTCTCCATTCATCGGAAGGGCAAGAGATATGTTAGTAAGTCCAAAACCTGTAACCGCTAATTTAAAAAGAACTAATATGTTTAAGGAAGAAGAATATTGAAAGATTAATTGCCTAAGGCTCAAGAAGAAGAAAGGACCAAAATTAAAAGGCAACTATTATATAAGCGAATGATGTTACTGATTCTGACTCTTTAGTGTTTTCTCTCTATTAACCCTTCAGCTTGCTACTCACTCTACTAGAATGCTGTCAAATTGCATCAGAAATTTGTGTCGAATATTGTCAAATTGCGTTAAAAGTTTTCATGTTTTTACGTTTTGTCAATTTTTTGCGTCGAAAAAAGTCGACAAAAAAACCATCGGCGTAACCGTAGCATTGAATTTTTGACGCAAGATGAAAATATTGCGTATGTATTCTCCTGAATTATGGAATTTCTGTGAAATATAAATATTGTATCAAAAATTTGATGCAACTGTATGGGAAGGAATGTTGAAAGTGTATTGTAATTTTTCTTGAATCAATAAAAAAATTACAACCACTCAAATCTGTTGGCCCAAGGTTACAATCAACCCATGTTTAGTGTATTTTGATGATTACAAAACATATTAGTTATTTGTACTAATATCATTTGTTGTTTAAAGTGTGCTTCAGGTTTATTATCATACTAGAAGTACTCTCACTCATATACAAAGATTTTGGACTCAAATACAAGCTATTGGATTCAAGACAAGTCAAATTGGGCTCAAAGTGCAATATTGAAGATCAAGTGAAGATTGCCCATGTTGAAGTCTTGAAGACCTAGAAGCTTGTAAGTGTAGTTTTTGTTAAAGATAGGATATGTAAATTTTGGCTCTAGGATTTGCACACACATGTGTCTTGAATATGTCTATGTTTTTGAGAATGGTATTTCTAAGTTTATGCCTTAGTTCATACTTACATGTACCCAAAGCCTTATATCTTCAAAACTTGTTTAAATACATGTATATAAACTATTTTCAGCATAACACTTAGCTTAAGATTTTTAAAGGAATTTTTACAAATTTTTCTAACTCAAAAATCTGCCCAGAAAACTGTTTTCCAGGCAGACCGGTCGACCGACCCTAAATATCAGTCGACCGGCTGCTGTGGCCAGCATGCACGAGGCTGTGCATGTCTGCCGGTCGACCGACCCTAAATATCGGTCGACTGATTTTTGTGGTCTGCTCTCTGTATCTTTCGGTCGACTGGGTCGGTCGACCGATAGAAGGAAACTGGGTTTCCTTCTGTGAGATCGGTCGACTGGCAGTCAACCGGAGCCTCAACGGCTCTTTTGCCAGCAGAGACCCGGTCGACCGGCAGTCGACCGGTAAGCCTGCAACAAGCCCAACGGCTCTTTCCTCTTTGGGCATTTCTGAAAAACTGTTTTTGGGTTTCTCTTTAACAGAGTTTTTAGGAGTTGTTGGGGTGCTTTTGCAGAAGATTTTAGCAGGAAAAATCAGGGTTTTAACCTATTCTCTCCCTATAAATAGTGGGGAATAGGCCTTAGTTATTTACCAAGAAAAATACAAGTTTCATTATTTTTCAAGAGAAAGAGAAAAATAGTTTAAAGCTTTCATTTCCATTCTTTTAAGTTTGTTTTTCAGTTGTTGTTTGATCTCTAATATCACTCTACAACTGAAGCTTTTCTCACCACACTTCATAGAGCCAAAATCTCATATTCTTTCTATAAGTGAAGTTGTAAAAGAGTGAGAGTGTTTGTAAAAGAAGTGTTTTGTAAAAGAGAAAGAGTGTTGTGGTCTAGTTGAGATCACAAAGTTGTAACCTTTGTTCTTGTGGAGACAAGCTCTTCGGTGGAGCTTCGTTGTAAGGTGTAAAGCTACGGGCTTGAGGTCTTTGGAGGCCTAACTTGTACGGGATCCTAAGGGGATAGTGGAAACCCTTCACGGAGGTGAAGGCGGGGACTAGAGCTACGGGCTCGAACCTCGAAACAAATCACTTTGTTTGCGATTGGCTTGGCGTTCCTCTTGCTTAATTTCTTGCTTCAATTACTTCCAATTTATTGCTTGTGAACTAACCTTTACTTGTGCTATCCTTACTTGTTTATTTCACTTGCTTTCAATATTTCTTGATACAATACTTGTGTGCATTTCATCATCGCATTTCATACTTGGAATTGTTCGATCACACCTCAATACAACACGGTTGCATTGCGCACCTCTAACCCATTTAAGGGGAATTGGGAGGAAGGAGTTCAGAACCTCGCAAGGGGTATTCGGCTCTTAGTCGTGTTTTGAGAGATCGTTGCATCACTCACTTAAGTAAAATTTAAAAAGAGCATTAGATTAGCAATTACACCTATTCACCCCCCCTCTAGGTGTATTTCAATTGGTATCAGAGCTTGGACTCTAGGATTTGGTTTAACAACCTTAGAGAAGATCCACGTTTGCTAATCATTTCATCCACATTCATTTAAAAATGGCCGATGGAATTAAAACCCCACCTAAGTTTGATGGACTTAACTTTCCCATATGGAAAGTTAAGATGACCGTGTTTTTGCAATCTCTAGGTAGCCGAGTTGCAAAAGCCGTGACTAAGTCCTTTAGTGTACCCCCCGATGACGAATCCACTTGGTCCGAAATAGAGACTAAGGAATTCGATGCCAATGCCAAAGCTCACTATGCACTCCTACAAGCCCTAAATGATGATGATATTGCTAGGGTTATACATTGCAAATCCGCATATGAGATTTGGTCACATTTGATAGTCACACACGAAGGGACATCACAAGTTAAGAAGGCTAAGATTGACCTTCTTAGGTCCCAATATGAAACATTTAGCATGCAAGAAAATGAAACCATAGATGATATGGTTACAAGATTTACCAAGATTACTAATGGACTCTCTTCTTTAGGTGAAGATATCAATAATGATCAAAGAGTGAGGAAGATCATCCGTGCTCTTCCTACTTCATGGGAGGTCAAAGCAACAACCTTGAAGGAACTCAACGACAATGAGGAGATGGAGCTCATAGGTCTCATTGGGAACCTCAAAACCCATGAGATGGAAAGGAAAGCAAGAGAGGACATGGCACCTACCAAAAAGAAGACCATTGCCTTCAAAAGTCATGCTACCTACTCCGACGAAGATGACGAAGAAGAAGATGACGAGGAGCTCTCACTTCTAGTCAAAAATGTCCGGAGGATGTACAACAAGGCAAAGTTCCAAGGAAGAAGGAGATGGCAAGGAGGCAAGGAAGAAAGGAAGATCATTTGCTTTAATTGCCAAAAGCCGGGACACATAGTAGCGGAGTGTCCGGACAAAGTAAAGCCATCTTCATCCAAGAAGCCATACAAGAAAAAGGCTATGAAAGCAACATGGGATGACGAAAGTGAATCCGAGGAGGAGATTGACACCGCCAATATGTGCTTCATGGCAAATGAGAGCACAAGCAAGGTAACCCCCCAACTTTTCTTGATGAAGATTTATCCATGGATGAGTTAAGTGAAGCTTTTATGGAACTTTCTGGTAATTATGATTTCTTAAAGAAGAAATATTTAAAAATGAAAAAGGACAATGAATCACTTAATATTCAAATTGTAAATCTTTCTAAAGAAAATAATGATTTACATTCTTCTTTAGTTTCCACTAAAAATGATTTTGAAAAATATAAGATTGCTTGTAAAGGAAAGACCCCATTTGTAGACTCTAATGAGATTGCCATGCTTAAGGAAAGATTAGACTCATTAGATGTTGTTTTGAAAAAGTGTAGTGAGTTTGATAAAAAGAAGATGGAGAATATGTTTCCTAAGAAACAAGCTCCTAAGAAAAATATTCATCATGCTCATGCTCATGTACATGCTACACAACCTATGCATCATGGCAAACCCCCAAAGCATGCTCACACTTCACATATACACCATGCATTTATGTATAGAAAAGTGTACTCATGTTCACATTGTGGACGGAAAGGACACTTAGCTAATTTTTGTTATGATAGACTAAGTGCATCACACCATAATGTTTGGGTTCGTAACACTAACTTTCAAGGACCCAAGAAAGTTTGGGTACCAAAATCAACTATTGTTTTAAATGATGTAGGTACTTTCCAAAGCCCAACGACGTAGAGGTTTGTGGTATCTTGATAGCGGTTGCTCAAGGCACATGACTTGGGACATCAATAACTTTGCAACCCTATCAAGATATCATGAAGGTGGCACCGTCACCTTCGGAGATGACGCCAAGGGTAAAATCGTCGGTATTGGTAATGTAAAACTTGGCACCTCTCCTTTAATTGAAAATGTGGTTTTAGTTGATGGCCTCAAGCATAATCTCTTGAGTGTTAGTCAACTTTGTGATAAAGGTTTTGATGTTGTTTTTGATAATGTTTCTTGTAAAGTGATTGATAGAACTTCTAATGTTTGTGTATTTTCCGGTTTTCGTGAAAGCAATGTTTACATGATTGATATGTTAAATATGTCTTGTAATATTACTTGTTTAAAAGCCCTCGATGACGACTCTTGGTTGTGGCATAGGAGATTAGGCCACGTTTCATTTGACCATATTTCTAGGCTTAACTCTAAGGAAATGGTGAAGGGTATTCCTTCATTGAACTTTGAAAAGGACCGAGTTTGTGACGCATGTCAATTTGGGAAACAAACTAAGTCCTCATTCAAATCAATTAAGGATATCATGTCATCACGTCCATTAGAGCTAATCCACATGGATTTATTTGGCCCTACACAAACCAAAAGTTTAAGTGGGAGTAGATTTGCTTATGTTTTAGTAGATGATTTTTCGCGTTTTACTTGGGTTTATTTTCTTGAACATAAAAGTCAAACCTTTTCATATTTTCAAGCCTTTAAGAAAAGAGTTGAAAAGGAAAATGACTCCTCAATAATTAAAATAAGAAGTGATAGAGGAGGTGAGTTCATTAACCTTCCCTTTACCGCTTTTTGTGAGGAACATGGAATAAAACATGAACTTTCTTGTCCTAGAACTCCACAACAAAATGGAGTAGTTGAGCGGAAAAATCGTACTTTGCAAGAGATGGCTAGGACTATGTTAAATGAATATGGTCTACCACATTATTTGTGGGCCGAGGCCGTTCATACTTCATGTTACATTGCAAATCGTGTTTTCCTATGTAAAAATACTACTAAGACTTCTTATGAGATGTATTTTTCTAGAAAACCTAATGTTTCTTATTTCAAAGTGTTTGGTTGCAAATGCTTTGTTTTAAATACAAATATTAATTTGGGAAAATTTGATGCTAGATCATATGAGGCTATTTTTGTAGGTTACTCAAATACTAGTAAGGCTTATAGAGTCTTCAATAGGTCAACTTTGACTATTGAGGAATCTATTCATGTTAAATTTGAGGAATCTAACAAGTTTGTTAAGAATTGTGTAGAAATTGATGCTTTAGATGAAGGCTTGGAGAAAGTGACCTTGGAGGATGCTTCTACCATGGGAGACAAGCCAAAGGATGGTGATGGAAGTGAAGCCAAAGTGGAAGAGGCTCAAGGAAATGAACATCAAGCAAATGAAGAGGAGCCTTCTCAACCACTACCAAAGGATTGGAGATTCAATCCTCATCATCCCAAGGACCTCGTCATAGGTGAAGTATCAAAAGGGGTAACCACTCGCTCTAAGATTCAAGATTTTTGTGGTAATTTTGCTTTTATTTCACACATAGAACCTAAAAATGTCCTCGAGGCCGAGGCCGATTCATATTGGTTGCTTGCAATGCAAGAGGAGCTCAATCAATTTGAGCGCAATCAAGTTTGGCACCTTGTTCCTAGGCCCCAAGATAGACCAACTATTGGCACTAAATGGATCTTTAAGAACAAGTTGGATGAATCGGGTAATGTAGTTAGAAACAAGGCTAGGTTAGTTGCCCAAGGTTACACTCAAATCGAAGGGATTGATTTTGAAGAAACCTTTGCACCCGTAGCACGGCTCGAAGCCATACGGATGACCTTAGCATATGCCTCATTTAAAGATTTTAAGTTATTTCAAATGGATGTAAAAAGTGCTTTTCTTAATGGTTATATTGATGAGGAGGTGTATGTTGAACAACCCCCCGGGTTTGTTGATCCTACACACCCTAATTATGTTTATAAATTAGATAAAGCTCTATATGGTTTGAAACAAGCCCCTAGGGCTTGGTATGAAAGATTGTCTTCATTTTTGCTTTCAAATGATTTTAAGAAAGGAAAAGTTGATAAAACATTATTTACCAACATGTAGATCAAGATATCCTCATAGTTCAAATTTATGTTGATGACATTATTTTTGGATCTACTAATGTTTCTCTTTGCAAGAATTTTGAATCATGCATGAAAAGGGAATTTGAGATGTCTATGATGGGGGAGCTCAACTTCTTTCTTGGACTTCAAATCAAGCAACGTAGTGATGGGACATTCATCAACCAAGCCAAGTACACCAAAGAACTCATCAAGAGGTTCGGGCTTGAAGGATCCAAAGTAGCAAAGACTCCCATGGCAACCACTACAAAACTTGACAAGGATGAACAAGGTAAGGAAGTAGACATCAAATTATTTCGTAGCATGATTGGTAGTTTACTTTATCTTACGGCTAGTAGGCCGGATATAATGTTTTCCGTATGTTTATGTGCACGTTTTCAATCATGTCCTAAGGAATCACACTTAATTGCGGTAAAACGCATAATTAGGTACCTTAAGGGCACAATTGATTTAGGTTTGTGGTATCCAAAAACTAACCAATTTACCATGACTAGTTATTCGGATGCCGACTATGCCGGTTGTAGGGTAGATAGGAAGAGTACAAGTGGAACATGCCAATTCTTAGGTAATTGTCTTGTGTCTTGGTCTTCCAAAAAGCAAAATAGTGTAGCCCTATCAACTGCCGAGGCGGAGTATGTTGCGGCAGGAGCTTGTTGTGCACAAGTTCTTTGGATGCAACATACTCTTCTCGATTTTGATTTACATTTTGATCATGTTAAAATTTATTGTGATAATACTAGTGCTATTCACATGACCAAAAATGCTAATCAACATAGTAAAACCAAACATATAGACATTAGATATCATTTTCTTAGAGATCACTTTGAAAAAGGTGACATTGATATAGATTTTGTTTCAACCGATTTTCAACTTGCGGATATTTTCACAAAACCTTTAGATTATGCAAGATTTTCTTTTATTTGTGGTGAATTAAATGTTTGTAAAATTGATACTTAAAGTATCTTAGTTTGTTTTGTTTTGGTTTTTAATATGTGTTAAATTTTTTTTTGTTTTAACCCTTTTTGATGTATGACAAAAAGGGGGAGAAAAATGTATGAGTTTGGAGAAATACTAAGTTTTTTTTAGTTGTTTTAATATTTGGTTCATGTTTGAGTTTCTTATTTATGGTGATGACTTTGTTTTAAAAATGATTTTTGTATGCTTACATAGCTTCTCATATTCATGTTAAATATATAGCATTGTTTAAGGGGGAGCTTTTCAAGCTTTTCCTCTTTTATTTGTTTTGTATGCTTACATAGCTTCTCATATTCATGTTAAATATATAGCATTGTTTAAGGGGAGCTTTTCAAGCTTTTCCTCTTTTATTTGTTTAATAACTCATATGTTTTGTCATCATCAAAAAGGGGGAGATTGTTGGCCCAAGGTTACAATCAACCCATGTTTAGTGTATTTTGATGATTACAAAACATATTAGTTATTTGTACTAATATCATTTGTTGTTTAAAGTGTGCTTCAGGTTTATTATCATACTAGAAGTACTCTCACTCATATACAAAGATTTTGGACTCAAATACAAGCTATTGGATTCAAGACAAGTCAAATTGGGCTCAAAGTGCAATATTGAAGATCAAGTGAAGATTGCCCATGTTGAAGTCTTGAAGACCTAGAAGCTTGTAAGTGTAGTTTTTGTTAAAGATAGGATATGTAAATTTTGGCTCTAGGATTTGCACACACATGTGTCTTGAATATGTCTATGTTTTTGAGAATGGTATTTCTAAGTTTATGCCTTAGTTCATACTTACATGTACCCAAAGCCTTATATCTTCAAAACTTGTTTAAATACATGTATATAAACTATTTTCAGCATAACACTTAGCTTAAGATTTTTAAAGGAATTTTTACAAATTTTTCTAACTCAAAAATCTGCCCAGAAAACTGTTTTCCAGGCAGACCGGTCGACCGACCCTAAATATCAGTCGACCGGCTGCTGTGGCCAGCATGCACGAGGCTGTGCATGTCTGCCGGTCGACCGACCCTAAATATCGGTCGACTGATTTTTGTGGTCTGCTCTCTGTATCTTTCGGTCGACTGGGTCGGTCGACCGATAGAAGGAAACTGGGTTTCCTTCTGTGAGATCGGTCGACTGGCAGTCAACCGGAGCCTCAACGGCTCTTTTGCCAGCAGAGACCCGGTCGACCGGCAGTCGACCGGTAAGCCTGCAACAAGCCCAACGGCTCTTTCCTCTTTGGGCATTTCTGAAAAACTGTTTTTGGGTTTCTCTTTAACAGAGTTTTTAGGAGTTGTTGGGGTGCTTTTGCAGAAGATTTTAGCAGGAAAAATCAGGGTTTTAACCTATTCTCTCCCTATAAATAGTGGGGAATAGGCCTTAGTTATTTACCAAGAAAAATACAAGTTTTCATTGTTTTTCAAGAGAAAGAGAAAAATAGTTTAAAGCTTTCATTTCCATTCTTTTAAGTTTGTTTTTCAGTTGTTGTTTGATCTCTAATATCACTCTACAACTGAAGCTTTTCTCACCACACTTCATAGAGCCAAAATCTCATATTCTTTCTATAAGTGAAGTTGTAAAAGAGTGAGAGTGTTTGTAAAAGAAGTGTTTTGTAAAAGAGAAAGAGTGTTGTGGTCTAGTTGAGATCACAAAGTTGTAACCTTTGTTCTTGTGGAGACAAGCTCTTCGGTGGAGCTTCGTTGTAAGGTGTAAAGCTACGGGCTTGAGGTCTTTGGAGGCCTAACTTGTACGGGATCCTAAGGGGATAGTGGAAACCCTTCACGGAGGTGAAGGCGGGGACTAGAGCTACGGGCTCGAACCTCGAAACAAATCACTTTGTTTGCGATTGGCTTGGCGTTCCTCTTGCTTAATTTCTTGCTTCAATTACTTCCAATTTATTGCTTGTGAACTAACCTTTACTTGTGCTATCCTTACTTGTTTATTTCACTTGCTTTCAATATTTCTTGATACAATACTTGTGTGCATTTCATCATCGCATTTCATACTTGGAATTGTTCGATCACACCTCAATACAACACGGTTGCATTGCGCACCTCTAACCCATTTAAGGGGAATTGGGAGGAAGGAGTTCAGAACCTCGCAAGGGGTATTCGGCTCTTAGTCGTGTTTTGAGAGATCGTTGCATCACTCACTTAAGTAAAATTTAAAAAGAGCATTAGATTAGCAATTACACCTATTCACCCCCCCTCTAGGTGTATTTCAAAATCTCCAGCTACAAGAGAGAGAAGGCACTCAAGCTCAGATCTTCTCTTTGTTTAAGGTTGGGTTCTCTGCGTAGTGGTGAAAATTGATTCTTATTTTTCGTTGACCAGGTGAATGTCAAGCTCTTCTGGAAGTCTTCTCCTTGGATTAAAGATGGAGTGGCACATCTCCTATCCAATGAAATCTCGAAGAGACTTAGGCAAAAACTTGAACTCAGTAAGTTGGTAGAAGGATAACTCTTTATCAGTATTCCTTAGCTGAAAATTCTGTCCCCTCTTCAATAGCAGCTTTAACTATTTATAGGGATTTTAGGGGGTAAAACTGTATCCTAAAAATCCTCCATATTGAGGGTTAACTTTCCTTATTACGTGGGCAGTACTTGATCCAGTAATGAGGGCAGTTATAACTGAGTCGCAGGGCTCCTCTCTAGTTGGAACGCGGGTTTGAGCTCTACGTTTAGCCGTTGAGGTAACGCTAGACCCGGGTCTTGAACTTTGCATTTGGGTGCCACGATGTTGTTGAAACGCGAGCTTCAAACTCTGTGTCGAGCTTCTCGTCTGAGACGCATGTATTAAGCTTTGCGTTTTGGCGCCACATGATTGAGGCGGAACCTGCACACAAAATACGGAATTATAGAACTTAGAGTGAAGATGTGCAAGTGCTCAATTCTTCCGCTATAGTAAGTGGCTATGCGGGTCGTGATCCACAAGGAGGGTTTTGCGATGGAAGCTTTACGTTTCTTTATTGAAATCTTATGAACATAAGCGAAAGTTCTTCTCTATTTTAAAGTTATAAAAATGAAAAAGAAAGTTAGAGTTAAAGTTAAGAAGAAAGTGAGAGATGAAGAAGGTGGAAAAATCAGAAAACAATAAAAAGCTACTATGTACAAATGGAGTGAGTCGAGAGAAGAGTGAAAACGATTTGGAAGAGGTGGTGATCTACATTAAAGAAATAAAAGAAAAGAAAGAAAGACAATTACTTACCTTCTTTTTACCAAAAGCTTACCTTGAGTTCTTTAGCGACGATTTTACCTTGAAGTGGAGGCATTCAGCGCATAGCCCATAAGATTAGATTTTTGGTCTCGTCCACATTACATCATCAAGACTACTTCGAGTATGAAATGATACAGAGAGACTCACAATTCCATCGTCATGAGCTATCGGTGGCACTCGCAAAGGCAAGGCTCTTTCGATGCTTTTAGACTCACTTGGAAGACAGTTGTAAAAAGAAAAGTGAAGTAGAAAAGAAGAAGACGAAGAAAACTAAAGAAAAGTACGTACAAGGAAAGAACATTGATTTGATTTCGTAACGATCAAAGAAAAGACATAAAACCTTACACCATTGTCACTATAGCTCCAGCTTCATTCTTGTTCTTCGATGAAAGTCGATCTCCTCAGAATTACATAATTAAAATTACATAAAAGAGAAAAACAAAAACCTAAACTAAAGAAATGAAAAACTAGTATAAATCCTAACTCTGCATTCGTCTCTAATTTTCAGCGTAAGTACAAGCCTTTTATAGGCAAAACCCAATAACCAGGATCCCGGGAAGGTCGGGGGAGCAAACGCTCCCCCTAACTCCCTAACAAAGCCGCGAAAACGCGGCTAGGGCTGCGTTTCCGCGGCCAGGGTGTGGCCAGGTGACCACACCCTGTTGGTGGGTCTCCCCGGTTTCTCCCTCTGACTTTATCTGGAGTTGGTTTTGCAGTTTGGCTCTGAGATTTTGAAGAAATGGCCTTGGATTCTTGGCTTTAACCGATCGATCATGAGAGGATTCTTCTCAACCGGTTTCAACCTCTTGATTTTGCCCTGATTTAGTGAGTGCAAATTAATTCTAATTTAATTCAGAATTTTGGTGGGCTTTGAGCTCATTTCTCTTCAACTCCTTAAAGATTGGGCCTGCAAATAAATTAAACAATTAATTAGGACAATGCAGGCTTTTATTCTAAAATAAGTATGGAAATATGATACTAAATATGCAATATTAGCGACCAATCACACCCCCATACCTATCTTTTACTCGTCCTCGAGCAAAACAACTAAACTATACTAAGGATTATTAGACCACTTTCGCAGGTCGCGCGATTGCACTGAGCATGTGCAACAAGCCGTTAAACCTCTAGGTTTCCCCTAGAGGACGAGTGTTGTCTCGTGAGGGTTTTCAGCGGATTACACCCACAAAATCCATAAAGAAAGAGAAATAAAGAGTTAGTAATTTCGAAAGGCATTTTGAAAGAGAAAAATATTTGAAATATGATTGTAAGATCTAAGCAATCTATAAGTTATAGGAAGACTGAATTTTTCATTCCTAAACTTAGTCTCTATTCAAAAATTTGTTATCAATCAAAGTAAGGAGTCAAATTGTGCTTCTCATCTAGTCTATTACTTTACCCTAAGTCATATGCACTTGTGACTGTGAAAATTTTGACTAAGGGTTCATTAACTCTAACTGTTATGCCTTATTTATTTATATATAAATATATGTTTTTTTCTCTTTTGGTGGTATTATTCCTTAGTTCTATTAGGTTTTCTAATCTGCCCATGTAACGAGCCTCTAATCGATGACTCCCAAACCAAACAGTCTTAGGGCACCAGGTGAGAAAACACCTCCAAGGACTTAAGGACTCGAGCAAACAAGGCCACAAAACTAAGGATTTTATTATATGAACCTCTTTTAGGCGTGAATACTTATGCTTTATTAGGCACAAATACCCAGCTTAATCAGAGGAATTTTCTTTTCAAACTTATCTAATCATCTTTCGCATAAATACTAAGGCTTGCTTAGGCCAAAGCACCTAGCTAATCAATAATTAGACTTGTTTTTTTATAAGACATAAGAATCTTTGTTTTTGAACCCTAAGTGTGTAAGTGTATGAAGTGTGCATATTTCATCAAGGTAAAGATCAAGACCAAATTACTTTGACAAATTATCTTCCTAACTCTATAAATCAAACAAATAGTCTTATTTTGACCAAGTATAAGAAATCCTAATTTGGATTTTCCTATTCCTTAAAATTAACTTAATTTCTTACAAAAATAAGTCAAAATATTGTTTCTATTTTCAAAAAGTTTTTAAAAATAAAGAAAAATGTTAATTTTTTTAAACAAAAAGAAAAGTTATGTTAGACCCTCCCCCACACCTATCTCATGCATTGTCCTCAATGTATGAATTAATGCATAGATGCATGAAAAAGAAGAAAGGAAAGGAAAATGGTTACCTTAAGGTGGTGGTTCCGGTGGTGGTCTGATTGGTCCACGAAACGCGGCCCAATCAACTTTTCTTGGGTCTTGGAGGAACCCACCAGAAGTATCTTTAATATAACCCATTAAAAAGATGTATCCATAAAGGATTTTTATTAAGTATTTGACCCCATCTAATTTTCAAATTCCTTAACTGATTTCAGAGTCAAATTTATCAACCACCTTGTCCCAAAATGGAGTATGAAATGATAAAATGATTGACTTGGACTCAGAAAGGACAGGAACTAATACCGACTCAGGAAGATGACTTAAGTCAAGTAAAGGTTCAGGAGTCGAAATAAGTTCAGGAATTGGATCCAAGTCAAGAAATTGAAACTCAAGTCCACATTATTTTTCAACAATGGAATGTGACTTAATGTTGGTGATTCAAGTTCATGAATGATAGGTGGGGGAATCAAAACTGACTCGAAAATATTACTCAAGTTTGGTAATAAAACATGAGTCAAAATTGATTCAGAAAGTTGAACTGGATCACAGATTTGGGAATCTAGGTCACATATCTCATTGAGTTCAATATCAAAAATTGAGAACTTGCCAATTTGTCAATAGGATCTTCAAAAGTGTATAATTGGTTAAGTTCAATATGATCCTCAAAGATGGGTGACTCAATTTCATTATGAATTGGTACAGGATCCAATGTTGACTCCGGGAAAAGATTGAAGTCAGGTGAAGATACCGGAGTCATAATCGAATCAGGAAGTAGAATTGAATCACTAAGTTAGGGTTCAGGATCATATTCATTTTTAAGTTCTATTTCAGGAAAAGGAAAACTTGCTAAACTGTCAATATCTTTTCAAAATTTGGAGTTTGGGCAAGTTCAAATGGTTCTTCTGAAATGGAACCTTGATTTCCAAAACTACATGACTCTTCGGCTCTAACAGAATAGTTAGTGACATCAGAACTGGTCCAACGGTGAGAACGTAGAGATTCGACCATCATATCTATGTCACGATTACGAGTGTTTTGAGCCTGAGTCATGGCTTCAAGCATCTTTTCATAATTGATGGGTTCATTGTTTTGATGAAAAGATGAAGAATTGTCTTGGAAGTGGTAGTGAAATTGTGAGTCCATCAGATTTTGGGATTTGTGTTTGGACTCACGCATACTCATTTCCAAAATTGATGGTTTCCTATTTTGGTTTGGTGGAACTGAGTATGACTCTTGAAAATATTGTGGACTAGGTGGAGAAAGAGGACAAGTTGGTTGATAATTATGCTCGGGGAGGTGAATCCCCACTGACTCGGTGAAGAGTTGAGGATATGGGTTATATTGATTCGGATAAGACCAATCCGGCACACTAGGTTAGTTAAAGTCATGATATGCGGGTTGGTAATATCCGAAAAAGAGTTTGATGTGTAATATGGATTATTATTATAGTTGAAAAAATTATTATTATAAGCCATATCACACAATGGAATACAAAAAAGAAAGAAAAACAAATAAATAAACAAACAAGAAAGAAAAAATTCTAACCTAAGTTAGGGTAGACCTAGACCTAGACGACTCCTAACTGGTTAGACTGTCCACGGGAGGTTTAATGTAGACCTTGACCACAAGCTAATCAGCCAGGTCAGGGCAAGGTTGGTGGGAGGTTTTCTGTCAAAAGACATTCCTTAATTAAATAACCACCAACCTTCGGGCTTTCGGCCCTTAATCCCTTTCCTAGATACTGATTTGGCAAGAGTCAAGTTCCAACACCTTTCCCCCTTAAGATAATCTCCTAATTGAGTCCGAGATGTCCCTAGGGCCAACGTCTACTCATTTTAAGTTAGGCTTGGGTTAGTCAGTGCTTGGATTCTAATTTTTGGGCTAAGGAAGGGTGATTAAATCCCCACCTTATCTTGTTATGGGTTAGTGCCCTTAAAATAATTTTGTGCAAGTGTACAAGATATGTAAATAGGAATCACTCAAAGCAATGAAAATCAACCAAGAGATGAATCCTATTCTACATGTAATGCGAACGTACCTTGCTCCAGCACTCTTCAACAGTAAAAATAAATGAATTAAAAAAACGCGTGCCTAAAATGCAAACGTCTAATCAATTTTTAACTTTTGCAACAAACGTTTTACTGTTGATTATTAGCAGGCTTATGTGATGGCATATAGGAAATAAAGAATTGCAGCAAACTAGAATTTTTGTAAACTAAGCAGCCCTGCAAAAAGCTGTTAGTAGTCAACTCTTTATTGCCGCGGTTCCGCGGCTTTTGCCGTGGAAACGCGGCAATTCAGAGGGCCCTTGGTCTCTGCTTTCTAGAGCAGAGGCCCAGGCCACTTGTATGTCACTGCAATATTAATTTCCTACTTTGATTGCCCTGTAACCTGCAACAGAGAAGAAAATTCGTTTAGTTCTAAAAAATTTTCAAAAAAATTCAGATTTCAATAAAAAACATGTTACCCTCCCCGCAACGGCACAAAAAATTTGATTGAGGCGGAACCTGCACACAAAATACGGAATTATAGAACTTAAGAGTGAAGATGTGCAAGTGCTCAATTCTTCCGCTATAGCAAGTGGCTATGCGGGTCGTGATCCACAAGGAGGGTTTGCGATGGAAGCTTTACGTTTCTTTATTGAAATCTTATGAACATAAGCGAAAGTTCTTCTCTATTTTAAAGTTATAAAAATGAAAAGAAAGTTAGAGTTAAAGTTAAGAAGAAAGTGAGAGATGAAGAAGGTGGAAAAATCAGAAAACAATAAAAGTGACTATGTACAAATGGAGTGAGTCGAGAGAAGAGTGAAAACGATTTGGAAGAGGTGGTGATCTACATTAAAGAAATAAAGAAAAGAAAGAAAGACAATTACTTACCTTCTTTTTATCAAAAGCTTACCTTGAGTTCTTTAGCGACGATTTTACCTTGAAGTGGAGGCATTCAGCGCATAGCCCATAAGATTAGATTTTTGGTCTCTTCCACATTACATCATCAAGACTACTTTGAGTATGAAATGATACAGAGAGACTCACAATTCCATCGTCATGAGCTATCGGTGGCACTCGTAAAGGCAACGCTCTTTCGATGCTTTTAGACTCACTGGGAAGACAGTTGTAAAAAGAAAAGTGAAGTAGAAAAGAAGAAGACGAAGAAAACTAAAGAAAAGTACATACAAGGAAAGAACATTGATTTGATTTCGTAACGATCAAAGAAAAGACATAAAACCTTACACCATTGTCACTATAGCTCCAGCTTCATTCTTGTTCTTCGATGAAAGTCGATCTCCTCAGAATTACATAATTAAAATTACATAAAAGAAAAACAAAAACCTAAATTAAAGAAATAAAAACTAGTCTAAATCCTAACTCTGCATTCGTCTCCAATTTTCAGCGCAAGTACAAGCCTTTTATAGGCAAAAACCCATCAACCAGGATCCCGGGGAGGTCGGGGGAGCAAACGCTCCCCTAACTCCCCAACAAAGCCGCGGAAACGCGGCTAGGGCCGCGTTTCCGCGGCCAGGGTGTGGCCAGGTGGCCACACCCTGTTGGTGAAAAACACCTAGAGGGGGGGTGAATAGGTGTAAGTGCTAATCTAAGAAACTAAATGCAAACTAAGTGCGCTAAATGCAGAAGCTAATGCAAATTATGCACAAACTAATACAATACAACAAGTGTAGCCGAATTCCCCTTGCGAGGCTCTGGACTAACTCCCCTTGATTCCCTTTGAAATGGGTTGAGGTGCTATGTGAAGCTCTTGTTGGATGAGTATAAGTTAGGCACACACACACAAGCAATCCAAGCAATATAAAATACACACAATCAAGCCAAGCATATAAGAATGAATAGCAATATGAATAAATGCAAGGCAATATGAAATATGCACAACACAAGCAAATATGATATGATATGAATATGATGCTTTGCACAAATATAAAAGAGAGAGTTAGAGAGACAATGGATCAATACGCAAACACCAAGATGTGTTTCGAGGTTCGAGCACCTTGCTCTACATCCCCGCCTACACCACCGTGTAGGATTTCCACTATCTCAACTCCCACCGAGGGAATCTCTACCAAAGAGGATTTCTTACAACTCTAGGAGTACTAAACTCCTCTCTCAAACAACCACCTCACAACCGAGGGGTAAGGCCCGTAGCCAATACAATAACCAATCCACACACCTCTACCGAAGAGGCTCACAACCAACTCCACCTCTACCTAAGAGGGAGCAAACCAATACCACTCCGATCACCTCTACCGAAGAGGGATACAACAAATAAAGGAGGGTTTACAACAATGAGGTTTACAACAAACAACCTCAAACACTTCTCTTTCTTTTTCTCTTATCTTTTCCACAAAAACAAGATCCTAATTAGTTTAGGATAGAAGATAGCTCAAGTGTGGAAACAAGGTGTTTTTGGAAACCAGCAACAAAGAAAAACTATTTGGGAAATCACTTGTAAATGTTAGAAAATGAAAAACAAAACAATCTCCCAAAACCCTAGCTTTCTTTGATTTTCCAAAAACCCAAAAACAAATAAGATGAAATCTTTTGACTTAAAAAACTCTTTTAAAAACTCTTTTAAACTCTTCAGAAAACTGAAAATTTTTAGCTCAAAAATTCTTGTTCAAAACAATGGAGAAATGGGGTATATATAGCCCCTAGGAAAAACTAGCCGTTAGGCTGATGTGGCAGTCTGACCAACTGCCGGTCGACCGGTCCGGTCGACCGCCAACGGTCAAAAAAATGACCGTTGGGCACTAGCGGTCGACCGGCCCGGTCGACCGAAACATCCTGAGAGTTGAACTCTCAACTCGGTCGACCGGTCCGGTCGACCGACTACAATGTGTAGCCAGCGTGCACGTCTGTGCACATCGGTCGACCGACCCGGTCGACCGGCCACTTGCGGTCGACCGGTCCGGTCGACCGAACTGGCCTGGCAGGCACAGTGCAGATCTGCACAGATACGGGATTTGAAAATAGGTCTTTTCACTCAATAAAAATCCCATAAATTCACAGTAAATCTAAAAAATAGTTTTAATCACAATAAAAACTGTTTTTATAAAATATGTTTTTCTAAAACTTGTTTTATCATTTTATGTTAAAACATAAACATATGATAAAGATTTCAAGACAATATATCAACATATCAATTCATTTTAGAGTCTTGCACATTTTATCAAAACAAACCTGTATTTTGTCAAACTTGATTTTTCCAAAACATGAATAGGGATATCAAATAAGTTTGTTTACCAAGTTAAAGCATGTATGTATAAATAGAAAACATCTACTATACATATACCATATGTAAACTTGTTTTGATCAACTATTCATAAAAACCAAAAACCAAATCATGAAACGTGTGTGTTTTGTGCACTTGAGCATATCAACTAAACTAAGCTTTACAAATGGATCTAAAACTCTATCTAAACTAGGATACCTAAGTCTTCTTGACGATCTTCATCTCCAAGTAGACTCGGTCCAAACTCCGTGATTCTCCAAGTGCAAAGGTATGATCTTTAAGCTTAGGCACCGGAATCACCATGATAAGCTTCTAATCATCTTGTTGAAGCTAATCACCAACTAATATCTTGCTAATGATCTGAAACTTAGAAACACAAGAATATTAGTAAACATAACTACATGAGTGTTGATCATCATCAAAACTAGAGTGGAAGGCCATTGGGCCAACAATCTCCCCCTTTTTGATGATGACAAAACTCATGGAGTTATATATGCATGGATTAAAGATAAGCTTCAAGGAAGCTCCCCCTTAACTCATGCATAGGGATAAACAATAAATATATGCAATGAATATTAAACATGAAACATGCATATGCATAAACAATAAATGGTTCTAGATATCAAATGGAATATTCAAAACAAAATAAGCTCTAGATACCAATTACAAAGCAAACTCTATATATCAATTAAACTTTAATAAACAATTAAACTTAATATTCTTGATATTAAAACATAATATATGCATAAACATAAGCATGCATATAAAACATGTACCAATCATGCATAGAAAGATTTATGAAGTTTTATATATGCATGTTAAACTCTCAAATAATTCTCCCCCTTTTGTCAATCATCAACAAAGGGGTAAACAATCAAAACCATAGATAAAATGAGGGGTAAAATCTTTCTCCCCCTTTTTTTTGTCAATCAAAACAATGCAAACAATGTTCTCCCCCTTTATGAAGTACCAACAAAAATTATGCATAGGCTTGTAAGAGGATATCAATTGAATACTAAATCAATTGAAGTAAAGTTGAAGTTCAAGCACTAGCATAACCAACATTTGTGCAAATATATATCTTGAGCACAAAATAAAACAAGTATATGTGTATGAAATAGAATGAGTACCAATCACAATTAGATGATACCAATTAAAAATATATATACACAATAAACATATGAGTATACAAAAAGATCAAAATGATACCAATTGAAAGAGTTCAATGATACCAATTGACATAGCAATAAAATCAAGTGTATATCTCATAACCTAATCCACCCTTCATATGCACAAGGTAAAAGATTTTCAATGAAGCATACAAGGCATAATCGCCCATCCATCCTCCCATCCTACCGCCCTTTGGATGGTAGGGTTTTCAAAAATAGATTTGAAAATATAGTTTTGTTTGAAAATCTCTACCAAAGTGAAGAACATCGCAACTAGTTAAATGGAAAACTTGTTAACTAGTACGAAATCCTTCAAGCAAGGAATAAAACAAAATTGTTTTACATAAACATGAAATTCACATCATATCAAACACTCAAGTTCAATTAAGCATAAATAAGACTCATGAAAACAAAACATGAGCAAGCAATAGATGTGAGTGTACAAATAAAATATGAAGATCATAAATATGAAAATTAGGCAATAACCTCAATTATTCTTTAAAACACGAAAATCATCAAAACTATCTAATCTTCAAGGCATATGTATGTCTAATACAAACTAAAGTATACATACATATCCTAAACATAACGAGTCCACAAAATATATGCATGAAGGCACGTGGCTCAAAAAGGATACTCATGTATAGTCAATAGTTTGGATAAGATAGACATATACATGAAGTTAAATATTGAACACATGAAAACATGATAATCATGATAAGCTAAATTTTCATCAAGGCAATTTTCATTTCAAGGTATATGTATGAATTGTCAACACAAGAAGTATACATACATATCCCTAAACACAATTTGAGTCCATAATATAGATTTGCATGAAAGGCAAATGACTCAAGGGGTATACATGTATATCTTAAAGTTTGGCAATACAAACATATACATGAAGTGAAAACTCATAATCATAAATCCAAAAATATGAATACAAGTCTAAAATGTATGGATCATCAAAACTAGACTATACTAGCACATCTAATGGGTTCAAATAAGCAATCAAGCCCAACTATATATAGATTTATTTGTAGCCCACTCTATGTACAAGTATATAACTAGTCTTAATGAAAACTAACACTTAAACATATATTCAAAAACATGAAGCATCAAAAACAAATACAAAAATCATCATGATAAAAGTCATCATGGAGAACTAAAACATGATTATTATGTGTATTCACATGTATTAGATTCATGATGTACATTATAGCTCAAACAAAAGTGAGAACACTAAGTATGATTCAAATAAGCATGTGTGTCTCAAATACTATATATGTATGTCAATGATCTAATAAACATGGAATGAACATATTAATCCATAGACAATAAAAATATGCTATAAATTATCAAAACATGCTATAAACAATGAAGTGGAAAGCATGTAAACATAATAAATGGGAGTAAAGGATTGTTACCAAAACCGAAGAAGCAACTCTCCTTGTCTCCAAAACATGGTGGTCATCTCCACCAAATCTTCCCTTGAAAGTGATGCATCCAATTGATTTCCTAGAAGTCCGGAACGCATCCACTCCAAGGTGTCATCACTCTCACGTCATGTGAGAGCCCACACCTACATCAAAAATAATAGGAGGGGTGGTCTTTGGTACCCATATCTTCTTGGGTCCATGGGGGTTAGTACCTCCTCTAACCCAAACAAAATTCTTTGCTAAATTAGGAGTATGTAATCTATCATAACAAAATTTAGCAAGGTGGCCCTTACGTCCACAATGTGTACATGAGTACACATGAGCATACATGTGTTGATGGTGTCCGTGAGGAGCATGTGTATGCTGTGGAGGGTGTGCATGCATAAAGGATGGAACTTGTTTCTTTCGAACCAAGGTTTCCAACCGATTGTGGTTCAAGGCACATTGGCTCATAGTGGAGCCCAAACAATCAACCTTCTTCTTAAGCAAACAAATATCATCATTAATCTTAGAAGAAGAAGTGTGGCATGCAATAGGTGAAGTGTGTGATACTACCCTAGCATGGCAAACATGTGCATCAATCTTATTTTGCAAAACAATGTTTTTCTCTAAACATACATTTAAATCATTAGAAATAGAAATGATTTTATTTTTCAAAGCAACATTCTCCTTTAAAACAAAATCAACTTTAGAAGACAAATTTTCATTTTTCTTCAAAAGAGTTTCACAATCATTTTTAGACTTTAAAAATTTATTTTCTTTTAAAGCAAGTTCCAATTGAGATCTCAATGAATCCCTTTCATTATAGGCCTCAACTTTCTCTTGCAAAACACAATCAAGTCTAGAATGCAAACATCTATTTTCTTTTTCAATATCTAGACTTTTCTTTTTCAAAATCTTATATTTTTCAATTAGTTTTTCACAAACAATGGAAAGTTCTTCATTCAAAGCATGGGCATCAATATGATCATTTGAAGAACTAGCATCATCATCACTATCTAATGGAGTTTCCGAGTGTACCTCAAGGGAGTAATTCCCTTGGACCATATAGCATTGTGTTGGCTCGGATTCTCCGCTAGATTCCTCTTCTTGGATTGGCAATTGAAGCTTGGAGGTGGTGGTGGTTGTCAATTTGTTCCACACTACAAAAGCGGAATCAAAGTTAGAAACACATAAAAGATATTCTTTAGGCAAAGTGCTTCTAATAGCCTCTAGGGCTTGTGCATTGGCCCTTATATGATCACCATTACCAAGGTAGCATTTCTTGGTAGCGGCAAGAAAGACATGCAAACCTAGGGTTTTTAGGTACATGGACATCCTATACTTCCAAACTTCAATGTTGGAAGGGTCAAAGCTAGGAGGGGTCATGAAGTCCATGGTAAACTATATATGAATGTGCAAACAAACAAATGCAAATGAGATTAGCAAGCAAATGGATCACTCCTAGGATGTTAAGCCTAAGTATCAGGAGCACTAGCTCTGATACCAATTGAAAAACACCTAGAGGGGGGGTGAATAGGTGTAAGTGCTAATCTAAGAAACTAAATGCAAACTAAGTGCGCTAAATGCGGAAGCTAATGCAAATTATGCACAAACTAATACAATACAACAAGTGTAGCCGAATTTCCTTGCGAGGCTCTGGACTAACTCCCCTTGATTCCCCTTGAAATGGGTTGAGGTGCTATGTGAAGCTCTTGTTGGATGAGTATAAGTTAGGCACACACACACAAGCAATCCAAGCAATATAAATACACACAATCAAGCCAAGCATATAAGAATGAATAGCAATATGAATAAATGCAAGGCAATATGAAATATGCACAACACAAGCAAATATGATATGATATGAATATGATGCTTTGCACAAATATAAGAGAGAGAGTTAGAGAGACAATGGATCAATACGCAAACACCAAGATGTGTTTCGAGGTTCGAGCACCTTGCTCTACATCCCCGCCTACACCACCGTGTAGGTTTCCACTATCTCAACTCCCACCGAGGGAACCTCTACCAAAGAGGATTTCTTACAACTCTAGGAGTACCAAACTCCTCTCTCAAACAACCACCTCACAACCGAGGGGTAAGGCCCGTAGCCAATACAATAACCAATCCACACACCTCTACCGAAGAGGCTCACAACCAAACTCCACCTCTACCTAAGAGGGAGCAAACCAATACCACTCCGATCACCTCTACCGAAGAGGGATACAACAAATAAAGGAGGGTTTACAACAATGAGGTTTACAACAAACAACCTCAAACACTTCTCTTTCTTTTTCTCTTATCTTTTTCACAAAAACAAGATCCTAATTAGTTTAGGATAGAAGATAGCTCAAGTGTGGAAACAAGGTGTTTTTGGAAACCAGCAACAAAGAAAAACTATTTGGGAAATCACTTGTAAATGTTAGAAAATGAAAAACAAAACAATCTCCCAAAACCCTAGCTTTCTTTGATTTTCCAAAAACCCAAAAACAATAAGATGAAATCTTTTTGACTTAAAAAACTCTTTTAAAAACTCTTTTAAACTCTTCAGAAAACTGAAAATTTTTAGCTCAAAAATTCTTGTTCAAAACAATGGAGAAATGGGGTATATATAGCCTCTAGGAAAAACTAGCCGTTAGGCTGATGTGGCAGTCTGACCAACTGCCGGTCGACCGGTCCGGTCGACCGCCAACGGTCAAAAAAATGACCGTTGGGCACTAGCGGTCGACCGGCCCGGTCGACCGAAACATCCTGAGAGTTGAACTCTCAACTCGGTCGACCGGTCCGGTCGACCGACTACAATGTGTAGCCAGCGTGCACGTCTGTGCACATCGGTCGACCGACCCGGTCGACCGGCCACTTGCGGTCGACCGGTCCGGTCGACCGAACTGGCCTGGCAGGCACAGTGCAGATCTGCACAGATACGGGATTTGAAAATAGGTCTTTTCTCTCAATAAAAATCCCATAAATTCACAGTAAATCTAAAAAATAGTTTTAATCACAATAAAAACTGTTTTTATAAAAATATGTTTTTCTAAAACTTGTTTTATCATTTTATGTTAAAACATAAACATATGATAAAGATTTCAAGACAATATATCAACATATCAATTCATTTTAGAGTCTTGCACATTTTATCAAAAACAAAACCTGTATTTTGTCAAACTTGATTTTTCCAAAACATGAATAGGGATATCAAAATAAGTTTGTTTACCAAGTTAAAGCATGTATGTATAAATAGAAAACATCTACTATACATATACCATATGTAAACTTGTTTTGATCAACTATTCATAAAAACCAAAAACCAAATCATGAAACGTGTGTGTTTTGTACACTTGAGCATATCAACTAAACTAAGCTTTACAAATGGATCTAAAACTCTATCTAAACTAGGATACCTAAGTCTTCTTGACGATCTTCATCTCCAAGTAGACTCGGTCCAAACTCCGTGATTCTCCAAGTGCAAAGGTATGATCTTTAAGCTTAGGCACCGGAATCACCATGATAAGCTTCTAATCATCTTGTTGAAGCTAATCACCAACTAATATCCTGTTAATGATCTGAAACTTAGAAACACAAGAATATTAGTAAACATAACTACATGAGTGTTGATCATCATCAAAACTAGAGTGGAAGGCCATTGGGCCAACAGTTGGTGGGTCTCCCCGTTTCTCCCTCTGACTTTATCTGAAGTTGGTTTTGCAGTTTGGCTCCGAGATTTTGAAGAAATGGCCTTGGATTCTTGGCTTTAGCCGATCGATCCTGAGAGGATTCTTCTCAACCGGTTTCAACCTCTTTATTTTGCCCTGATTTAGTGAGTGCGAATTAATTCTGATTTAATTCAGAATTTTGGTGGGCTTTGGGCTCATTTCTCTTCAACTCCTTAAAGATTGGGCCTGCAAATAAATTAAACAATTAATTCGGACAATGCAGGCTTTTATTCTAAAATAAGTATGGAAATATGATACTAAATATGCAATATTAGCGACCAATCACCGCAGTGGTGTTGAAAGGCGAGCTCAAACTCTGTGTCGAGCTTCGCGTGTGAGACGCGCGCTTCAAGCTCTGTGTCTGAGTAGTGAAGTGGTACTGAGACGTGGGCTTTAAGGTTTGCGTCTTGGCATTGCAATGGTGTTGAGACGTGGGCTTCGAGCCCTGCATCTTGCCTTTACACGAGTGACTTTGATTAGCCTCGCGTCTGAAACATAGACTCTGTTATCTGATGACTTCTTTTCAGTGATTTTTAGACAGTCTAGAGAACCTCTTCCAAAGTTTTTAAAACTCTATGGTTGACTAAGACGGGTTTCGAAACACTTTGGACTTTCCTTTTGGCATCAAGCTCTCAAGACTGGACTCGATCTTATCTGAATTTTGGTCTTCGTGAGTGTACTATTAAACTCTTTGAAGCCACCAGAGATGATCATCGTGAGTGTCCAGACATGCAGCCCAGACCACATCGGTACTCTGAGCTAGTTGTCGGTGTACTATTGAACTATAAATAATCGCCAATTACTTTTATCAGTGTACTGTTGAACTGTTTATAAAAGTAGAGACTGGACACATATCTTGTAGACGCAAAGTTCATATTGCCTTAGGTAATGCGGACCTCGTCTGAACTAGAAGAGGCCCGAACATTAAGTGGAGACGCGGCTCTGAATCGTTTGGAGGCGCGACTCTAGATTGTTGAGAGACGTGGCTCGATTCACCTGGAGGGAGCGACTCTGAATTGTTGAGAGGCCGACTCTGATTCACTTGGAGGGCGCGACTCTGAATATTGAGAGACGCGAAAAGACCTACAAGAAGAAGGAGTGGGTTGAAGGAACGCAGCCTTAATTGTTGAGCTATTACAAATTACTAATTCTCTGAATTGTTGAAGGAACACAACCCTGAATTGATGGGAGGACGTGACCCTGAATTGAGGAGAGACGCAGCCCTGAGCTCTTCAACTTGCTGGAGGCGATGCAGCCCTTGGTTCGTGGATGGACGCAAATTTTAAGACGCGACCTTGACTTGTTAAAAACGCGGTCCTCATTCTGTTAGGGGACTGCTCTAGACTGTCTAAAAATTACTGAAGATAAGTCATAAGATAACAGGGTCCATACTTCAGCGAGGCTAATCAAAGCTACTCATCCAGAGCCAAGACGCAAGGCTCGAAGCCCGCATCTCAACACAACTGCAATGCCAAGACGTAAAAATCAAAGCCCCAGCGTGTTAGCACCACTTCAGTGCTCAGACACAGAGCTCAAGTCCCGCGTCTCAGACGCGAAGCTCGACACAAAGTTTGAAGCTTGCATTTTAACACCACCGCGACACCTAAACGCGAAGCTCGAAGCCCACATCCAGCAGCATCTCAATGGCTAAACA
This sequence comes from Agave tequilana, assembly GCA_038442645.1. Classification (NCBI taxonomy): domain Eukaryota; kingdom Viridiplantae; phylum Streptophyta; class Magnoliopsida; order Asparagales; family Asparagaceae; genus Agave; species Agave tequilana. The sequence goes on from JAVJIF010003663.1 coordinate 183,503, forward strand.
CAGAGCTCATGTCCGCGCTTCAACTACCGAGGAGCGTGCGTCTGCTCTCATTACCGGGTTAGTTTCTGCCCACATAATTAGAGGAGTTAACTCCCATCATGGAGGATTTTTAGGGGACAATTTACCCCTGAAACCCCTATAAATAGCTAAGTTTGCTATTGAAAAAGGATCAGAATTTTTAGCTGAGGAAATTAACTTTATAAAGAGTTCAACTCTTCTACCTACTTGCTGAGTTCAAGTTTTTACCTAAATCTTATTGAGATTTCATTGGATAGAAGCTGTGCTACTCCATTCGTGATCTGAGGAGAAGATTTTCAGAAGAGCATGATGTTTGCCGTCAACGAAAAATTAGATTCACTTTCAACCGCTAAGCAAAAAACCCAGCCTTAGAGAGATCCAACCATTCTCCCCTCTTTTGTAATCGGATTATTGATCTGTTGTAAAGAATTTACAACATCTCTTCAATATTTTTTCCGAGAAAATCAGAGATGGCGACTCCACTGGAGATTAGTGAGAACACTGATGAGCAAGTTATAGTGCAAGGTGACGTCACCTTTATGGAAAAAATGATCGAGTCACTTGTCGTGGAATTTGACCAGGCAAAATATGAAGAGTTCCTAGAGTGTATCAATTTAGGGTAAGAGCGCAGGAGAGATCAAAGAAAACATAGATGGAGGTAATACGACAAGATATAGAGGCTAAAGGTCTTATGAAGGCATATTGCTTGATAGGAATGAGTGGAGAAAGCTGATCCATGTGCCCGATCCGGCGTAATTCTCTTTTGGTTCATGTAGCCTACCCCAAATACTTAGGACAAATGGCTTAGTTGTTGTTAGTTTTTTTTATTTCCTCTCTTTTGGCTCCAAGAGCCCTAGGGTGGCACGGCAGTACCATAGGGTCTGCTCAGAGATCCGCTCTTAAGTCCTCTCGGAGACTCCACAAGCATGGCCTATGCAAACAGGGCTATTTATGGTGGCGTCATGCGCGTGGCCCGCGTTAACGTCTCCCATGAGACTCGTGAGGCCAACGTCGTTGAAGGCTAATATTGCCACGTCCCTTCTCTTCCTCAGCTCCTGGTTACCGGGGGTTCCCAACAACCCGTGAAGCATAACCGGAATGTTGAACGTCAGCAAAGACAACACATACATTAATAACATATGCAAGAAGCTGAAAAAATCATCTATCCAGCACAGGACACGATGCTCTTGCCTGCGTCTCTTCTAAACAGCATCAGACATGCGAAGTCTGCATCTGGATACCAAAACGTAGAGCTCAAGACGCGTTGTTCAGCAACGCGAGGTTCACATCTCTTCTTAGAGACATAAGACCCGCGTCTCTATGATAGAATGTGAAACTCATAAAGTCTGTGTTTCTCAAGGGTCGCCAGACAAACACGACGATCAACAACATGAGGTTGGCGTCTCTTCTCAGCAGAGGCAAGAGACCTGCGTCTTAAAGCTAAAACGTAAGAGCCGCGTCTGTTCTACAGAACACGAACTCCACGTCTCTGAACCCTGCACCCCTGAGACATGCGTTTTGGAGTTACGACACAAGGTTAACATTCACTCTCTAACAGCTAGGGTCAGGAGGGAGCTGAAAAGTCCTTGCCCTCAGGGACTCGAGGCTGGTCCCTTCGATCCCCCTCCGACGGATATAAGGGACTACCTAACAAAGAAGAGGAGTTTTCATCAAATCACTCCACTATGCTGCTATGAACGGCTCGTCATAGTGGTGCTCTTTGAATGCTACTGCAACTTGCATGTAAGCAAATAGTCGTTGTTCAAACAGTTATCATCTACGTCAGTCTCTCGCTAGCCAAAAGGCGTCGTTCCCGCGTAAGGAGAACTTTTTCTGATGTGGAGTACCCTGAAGTTACTACGAATGTGGTGGGTCCAAGCACTACGCCAAGCAAAACTAAGGAAAGCAGCCAATAGTCAGCTCTGATGAGTCTGACACCGAACCGGAAGGAGTGTACCGGCATACCCGCACTCGAACTGGCGTAATAGCCCCAGTGGACTATAATAGCCCGGGGCATCAAAGTAAGCGAGTTACACTCTGTCATCGCAGAATCACAGGCCTCGAACTCTTCTGTAGAGAAAGAAGCCTTTGCATATATGGCAAGCACTTCTGAAGAAATGGCCAGGCGCTTTGAATAGAAAGCCTCGGCCAAGAGGGAGCAACTCGACATGATTCGTGTTTAATAAGAATCTATCGATAGTCTCAAGCAGATACTTTCATAATTTCTTAAGGACAAAAAGAAGTAGGAGTGGTTCAGCCATACCCGGCTGAGTGGGATCTTGTCCCGTACCCTCCTAAGTTCAAAGCTTTGACCCTGCAGAACTTTGACGGCAAGGGGTCACTGAACCAACACATTTACTACTTCAAATCTCAAATAGAGAATGTAGTATCAAATGATGCCATCTTGACATGTTTGTTCATCGGCACCCTGAAGGGGATCGCTTTTGAATGGTTCATGAAGCTCCCAGAAGGCTCCATCAAGAACTGGGGTGATCTGAAGAAGCTTGTCCTTACACACTTTTTGACGATGACTCGGAGATTACCATGCCAACTCTTCTGGTGACGAGGCAACGAAAAGAAGAGTCAATTAAAGCATTTGCGGAGAGATTTCAGAATATGGCACTCCGATATCCTAGCAGTATGACCCAGGTCACCCTAGTTGAAACATGCCAATACAATTTGTAAACCTCACACCTATCTCAGATAGGAGTAGCTAAAAGTCGTACCTAGAAGCAGTTGGTCCAGCAAGGCAAACAAACAGAAGAGATTGTCGCCAGGGTTAAGGCAGAAGAAAATAAGCCCAGACCCGAGAAGTCGGCAAGGCACGCGCCAGAAGCGTCTTTCCAAGCTAAAAGGAAGGACACACTAGTGACAGAGACAAAGTCTTCCTCTAAGCCCCAACCAGCTAGAGGGGGTAGCTCTCAAGTCAGCCACGCGCGAACAAGTAGTACTCCTTTAAGGACGAGTATGTTGATTCGTTGTTCAAGTTACTCAACAAGAGCAATAGACTGAAGCTTCCTGAAGCTAGACATCCTGAGGAGGTTGGCAATCTCAATTATTGCTTGCACCATAGGATGTTTGCGCACCGTACCAAGAGTTGTTATGTCTTCAAAGACATTCTCCAAGCTTTAATTGATTCGGAGGTGCTCAGGCTCCGCCCGAGGTAGAAGAAAGTGACAGCAAATATGATGTTATTTCTTCAGTTTGGGGTCCAATCTCCAACGCCGGCCGGAGTAGTTCCCATCCCAAAAGGGAATACTAAGTATATATCCACACCACTAGTGGGAGAAAGTTCTCGTACCTGTTCCTACTCCTCAGGGAGAAATCATGAGGGTTCATCCCAACCTCGTGGAAGGCCAACAGTGGACTACTATTACCAACAGGAAATCCAGGGGCAAAGCAAAAGCTTCGCCTTGCAATGTGGTGTGTGCTTCCTCCCGGGAAGCAGAATCTGATATCCCCTCACTAACTGATTCAAAGGAGGAGACAATCATCCTTGCTACAGAACTGAATGCGCTGCTCGTAGCAGGGACCCGATTGAGTCAGTCGTACCTGAAGAATACGACGAAATGGCGCCAAATCTGCCTAAACCTACCCCAGAGCCAACCAAGCAATCCACGAAGCAACCCATGGAGAATTAAAAGGAGCTTCGGTATGCCAAGGCCCTCCCAAAGGACAAAGCGGAAGGATCTTTAGTACCTTACTGCTTTGATGTCGTAACTCAACTGGCCAACATTCCGACCAGGATCACTCTTTATAAGCTCCTGAGACCATCAAAGTTAACAAGAGAAGCTCTGAGTGAAGTTTTAGCAGATAATGAGGTCTTCATGGCCCGGATTCTAGCTAAACCATAGGAGAAAGATGAAAAAAACTGCCCCATGCCTCTCAACACGCCCCCTGCATAATCTTCACTCGAGACGACATGCAGGTTAGGATAAAACATGATAGGCCCCTGTACTTCAAAGGGTATATTTAATCATCTGAAGTGAGCCACATTCAGATGGATTCAGGATTCGCATTGAGCATCATGCCCCGCCAGGTCATACAACACGTGGGAGTCCCCACTCACCGTTTTGAATGCCACTCAAACTACCATTTATAGTGTCAACGCCAATGGTACGCGCCCAATGGGAAAGATTAAACTCAAACGTCAGATCGGGGAATGATTGAGGTTTTACCTGCACACAAAAATACAGAATTTCAGAACTTAAGATGAAAGAGTGCAAGTACTCAATACTACCGCTATAGCAAGTGGCTATGCGGGTCGTGATCCATAAGGAGGGACTAGCGGTGGAAGCTTTTTTAGCAAGCTCTCTTTTAGGTTACAAAGAATGGTTAAAGATCTTCTTTTAGTTCTTAAAAAGAAAATGAAAAAGAGTTATAATTAAGTTAGGAAGAAAGTGATAGATAGAGAAGGTGGAGAAATTGGAAGTGGATATATACAAAGAAATGAAAAAGAGTGAAAGAAATTTGAAAGATTGTGGTGTTGGTAATTTACACTAAAATTAAAAGTTGATCAACGCATAAGTTACGGACAAGATGAACAAGAATAACCCATAAGATCGAGCTCAGTCCCCATTCTCATTACATCATCAAGATGAACAAGAATGAAATGTTACAGAATTTTGAGGAGGAGAACAATATCATGAAATATCGGTGGCACTCACACAAACATGGTTATACTGATGCTTCTAGATTCACTTGGATGCTCATTATAACCTAAAGAGAAAAAGTAGAAAGAAGAAGAAGAAAACGAAAGTAAAGAAGAAAACAAAAGTAAAGACAAACATAAAAAAAATTACCTTTTATTACTTGCAGAAACGATGGAAGAAAGGAGGAGGGTACATCGGTGTCACTCTCAACATAAGCCTCTCTCTCTTACTTACATGAATCTCAGTCTAACCTATGCTTACAAAGAAATAAAAATTACATAAAAAGAAAATAAAAACCTACACTAAAAAGAATGAAAAACTGGCCTAAAATCTATCTATGCTTGGTAGCTCCTTTTTTGCCTTTGAGATTGCAAGTATTTATAGGAGAAATGCAGAGGGTAGAGGAGTATGACGATAAGGAAAGCTGGCTATTTCTGAATTTGAATCCTCTCCTTATCTCCAAACTTGATTTGTTGTGGATATTCAGTTCTGATCTGCAGCTTATTGGCGTGTTGATTGCTAAATATAACTTTTCAAATGACATAAATAGAAACAATGATCAACTTAATCGTTGTAACCCTTGAAGTCCTCTTTCTGGATCATCAAGAACCATCAGATTTGAGTTCTGGTAGCAAAAGTTATGATTCAAATACTAAAATATATCCAACCAGAATCTGAGTCAAAATTGCTTTATCTCATCCGTTGATATTCTCTCTATCCATTTATCCCTTCGGATTTGGACTCTGTATTTGATGTTATCCTCAATTGATCTTTAGCTTTAACTACTTGATTCACCAAAATTGAATTTAACCAACTAGATTTAGGATCCTCCTCCTCTAACCAAATAGATCTAGTTAAATTTGAATTTAACTGATATTTATTTAATTTTATCCTCTTTCTCCCCATGATTATCTTCAGCAAAATAGACATTTAAGATAAGAAATTTAGCAGATTTATTACATGATAAATGTGGACATGCAATAAAGAATAATGCACTAAATGTGTACAATCACACCCCCACACCTATCTTTTGCTCATCCTCGAGCAAAACAACAAAACTAAACCAAAGATTATTAGACCACTTTCGCAGGTCACGCGATTGCACTGAGCTTGTACAATAAGCCGTTAAACCTCTAAGTTACCCCTAGAGGATGAGTTTTGTCTCGTGAGAGTTTTCGTGGATTGCACCCACAAAATCTATAAAGAAAGAGAAAAATGTTAATATTTTGAAAACATATTTTGAAAGAAAAATATTTGAAATATTAGTGTGAAAAGATGGAATGATTGACCTGGACTTAGAAAGTACGGGAACTAATACTGACTCAGGAAAGTGACTTAAGTCAAGTAAAGGTTCTGGAGTTGAGATTGGTTCAGGAAGTGGGTCCAAATCAAGAAGTTGAAGCTCAAGTTCACATTCATTTCCCAACAACGGAATGCAACCTAATATTGGTGATTCAACTTCAAGAATGACAGGTGTGGTAATTGAAACTGACTCTAAAATTTTACTCAATTTGGGTAACAAAACAGGAGTCAATATTGATTTAGGAATTTGAACTAGGTCACAAATTGAGAATCTATGTCACATTTCTCATTGAGTTCAAAGTCATAAAAATGAGAACTTTTCAATTTGTCAACGGGACTTTCAAAAGTATGAAATTGATCAAGTTCAATATGAAGATCATAAAAGATTGGCGATTCAATTTCATGATGAATTGGCACAGGATCCAATATTGATTCGGGAAAAAGATTGAAATCAGGTAAAGACACCGAAGTCATTATTGAATCAAGAAGTAGAAATAAATCACCAAGTTGAGGTTCAGGATCATATTCATTCTTAAGTTCAATTTCAGGAAAGGGATAACTTGCCAAACTGTTAATGTCATTTTCAAAATTTGGAGTTTGGGCAAGTTCAAACGGGTGTGCTGAAATAGAATCTTTATTTTCCAAAACAATATGATTCTTCGGCTTTAACAGAATGGTTAGCGACATCAAAAATGGTCAAACGGTGAGAATGAAGAGTTTGGACCATTAGATCTATGTCATGATTACGAGTGATTTGAGCCTGAGTCATGGCTTCAAGCATCTTTTTATAGTTGATTGGTTCATCATTTTGTTGTGATTTGACTTCAAAAGATGAAGTTTTGTTTTGAAATTTGTGGTGAAATTGTGAGTCTGTTTGATTTTGTGATTGTTGCTTGGACTCACGCATACTCATTTCCAAGATTGATGATTTTCTGTTTTGAACTGTTGAACTGAGTATGAATCTTGAAAATATTGTGGACAAGGTGGATAAGGAGGACAAGTTGGTTGAAAATTGAACTCGGGGAGGTGAATCCCCATTGACTATGTGAAGAGTTGAAATTATTTTGAAAATTATGGTCTTAAGATTGGGGGCATGGGTTATATTGATTCGGATAAGACCAATCTGACACACTAGGTTAGTTAAAGTTATGATATGCCCGGTTAGTAATATCTGAAAAAGAGGTCAGGGTGCAATATGGATTACCATTAAAATTGAAAAAATTATTGTTATAAGCTATATCACACAGGAAATGTTAAATACAAACACAGAATAATAAACAAATAAGCAAACAAAAAAAATTCTAAACTAAGTTAGGGTAAACCTTAAACCTAAATGACTCCTAACTGGTTAGACTGTTCATGGGGGATATATTGCCGAATCTGACCACAAGTTAATCGGCCAGGTAGGGGCAAGATTGGTTGGAGGTATCCACGCAGAAGCGACCGGCTTAATTAAGCCAAACCACCAGCCTTCGGGGTTTCGCCCCTCAATCGCCAACCTTAGTCACCGATTGGCAAGAGTCAGATTCAAATCAACTTCCCCCTTAAATCAGTTTCCTATTTAAGTCCGAGATGTCCCTATAACCAACGTCTACTCAGTTTTAATTAGGCTTGGGTTAGTGAGTGAGGAGATTATTTGTGGGCTAAGGGAGGGTAATGACTTCCCCACCTTATCTTGTTTATAGGACAAGCCCTTAAATAAGTTTAGTGCAGTGTACAAGTATATAGAAAAAAGTAAGACTTAAGTAATATTTCATATAATACTGAACCTTATACTAAATGCTATGCACATATATCTTGGCTCAAGCACTCTTCAACAGTAAATAGAAAATGTAATGAAATAGACACGTGTCTAAATGCAAAGTCTAAATCATTTTTAGCATTTACAATCAACTTTTTACTGTTGTGTTAGAAATGAATATACAGTGAGTCAAATAAGAAAATAAATGCTACAGTTATTAAACTATGCAATTTCAGCCAACCTGCAGAAAATACAGCTTAGTAGTTCACTCAGATTGCCACAGGATTGTAGCAAATCTGAGGGCTTCTGGGCTCTGCTTTCTTGAGCAGAGTCCAGCGCTACTTATATGTCTACTACAGCAAAAATTCCTTGTTGTTAAATCTGTACACTAAGAATAAAGAGGAAAGTTAACAGAAAATGTAAATCTAAGAAGAGAATAACTTACCGTCCCTCCTCGGCAACGGCGCCAAAATTTGATTGAGGTTTTACCTGCACACAAAAATTCAAAATTCAGAACTTAAGACGAAAGAGTATAAGTACTCAATACTACCGCTATAGCAAGTGGCTATGCAGATCGTGATCCACAAGGAGGGACTAGCGATGGAAGCTCTTTTAGCAAGCTCTCTTTTAGGTTACAAAGAATGGCTAAAGATTTTGTTTTAGTCCTTAAAAGGAAAATAAAAAGAGTTATAGTTAAGTTAGGAAGAAAGTGATAGATAGAGAAAATGAAAGTGGATACGTACAAAGAAATGAAAAAGTGTGAAAGAAATTTGGAAGATTGTGGTGTTGGTAATTTACACTAAAATTAAAAGAAAAGAAAACTTAAAAGAAAAACTTACCTCCTTTGGTTGATGACTTACCTGGAACCCTTGCATGTTTTACCTTGCTTCGGAGGTGATCAACGCATAACCCATAAGATCGAGCTCAGTTCCTATTCGCATTACATCTCAAGATGAGCAAGAATGAAATGATACGTGTTGGTCCCGAGATGATGCCAATTGTGGATCTAAAATACAATGTCAACACATGTACTAAACAAAGGATGATTTGAGTTAAATAAATGAAGAACTTGCAATCTTGTAGGCTTGAACATTCTCCCCCCTTTTGATGATGACTACCTGTGTATATGAAAACTCCCCCTGCAGTAAACAGGTTATAACAAATATATATGTAACAAGACAAGTGTTCTTGTTCTCTCCTGCATAAAATATAAAAATATTTCCATGGAACCTTGCATTGCCATATCACAAATGCCAAAATTCTATGTATCATATATGGTTCCCTGCATTGCCATATCACAAATGCCAAAAATATGTATCATATTGTTCCCTGCATTGCCATATCACAAATGCCAAAAACATGTATCATATATCTATTGCCATAACACACATATGTCAATATCCATTGCCATAACACACATATATATGTAACACAGAATTTTCTCCCCCTTTGTCATATATATGCTCTGATACCAAATGTAGGATCTATATTCAAGCAATACAAACACTAGAGGGGAGGTGAATAGTGTTTATAAATTTTTATATGAAACTACTTGCAGGAAATAAAAATTTACAAGATAAAACTCAGAAAAATGCAAACGCAAAGACAAGAGATTTATCCTGGTTTGGTCTTTGTGACCTACATCCAGTCCCCAAGCAATCCGCTTGAGATTTTTCTTTTCTGATTTGGATACATCCAAAATCAATACCTTGTACACCACTTGACAAAACATCCTTTACCAAATGTGTACAACTCCTCTTACAACCAAGAGAACAAACACCTTGTACAACTTCTCTTCTACACCAAGAAGACGCCCTTGTACAATGCTCCTCTTTGAATGATTACAACTGATCCTATAAGCCTTGAATCTAAATGTGCTTGTGGACAAGGTCTCTTATAGGCGGACTTTTAGAAATCTTCACAATAGAGTAGGACTTGGTGAAGAAACAGCAAGTGGAACAGGTTTTCAGAAAAACAGAATTTTAAAGAGAGTTTTTATGCTGAATCCTTGAGATTTGAATTGGTGAATTGATCCTAAGACAACATCCCTATTTATAGCTAAAGTCTATAGTCAGTTAGGAAAGTTATCAATTCAAATTTGAAATTTAAAACGTTGGATAAAACACCAGAAATCACCAACTGTATAACAGTCAGAAACTGCTATTAGTCGACTAGGGTAGGAAGGCTAGTCGACTAGAAGAGAAAAATTTTCAAAGGCTAGCCGACTAATATATGGGATAAGTCGACTATACCTAGACTGATACGGATACAAGTTTCTGAAAAACTATTTTTAGTCGACTATATAGACAAGGGTAGTCGACTATGTCAGGGGTTAGTCGACTTTACTTTAGGGGAAGTCGACTAATTCTGATGCCAGACAATAAATAGAGAGTTGGGATATTTTTGTAGAAGAACTTAGTCGACTGGGGGATTTTACAAGTCGACTATGGGTTAGGTTAGTCGACTATACATAGAGGTCAAGTCGACTATATGGGTATTTGTGTGTGCGTTCAAGGCTTTTAACAATTATTCTAAAAATACACAAAAATACCCAAAATCTTCAACTGAGGTTCAGTAATCATAACTCTGTATAAATGCTTGAGTTAAAGCTCCAAATGTATCTATATCACTTTGTTATCCATCATCAAAAACTTTCAATCTTGTAGGCTTCAATAATACGAAATCTTGAGGTGGAGAACATCACCATGAAATATTGGTGGCACTCACACAAACATGCTATACTGATGCTTCTTGATTCACTTGGATGCTCATTATAACGAAAAGAGGAAAAGTAGAAAGAAGAAGAAGAAAACAAAAGTAAAGACGAACATAAAAAAAATACCTTTTATTACTTGCAGAAACGATGAAAGAAAGGAGGAGGGTACATCGGTGTCACTTTCAACATAAGCCTCTCTCTCTTACTTACATGAATCTCAGTCTAACCTATGCTTACAAAGAAATAAAAATTACATAAAAGAAAATAAAAACCTACATTAAAAAGAATAAAAAACTGGCCTAAAATCTATCTCTGCTTAGTAGCTCCTTTTTTGCCTTTGAGATTGAAAGTATTTATAGGAGAAACGCAGAGGGTAGAGGAGTATGACGATAAGGGAAGCTGGCTATTTCTAAATTTGAATCCTCCTCTTATCTTCAAACTTGATTTGATGTGGAAATTCAATTCTAATCTGCAGCTTATAGGCGTATTGATTACTAAATATAACTTATCAAATTACAGAAATAGAAATAATGATCAACTTAAGCGTTGTAGCCCTTTAAGTCCTCTTTCTGGATCATCTTGAACCATTAGATTTGAGTTCTAGTAGCGAAAGTTATGATTCTAATATTAAAATATATCCAGCAAGAATCTGAGTCAAAATTTCTTAATCTCATCCGTTAATCTTCTCTCTATCCATTTATTCCTTTAGATTTGGACTCTGTATTTGACGTTATCCTCGATTGATTTTTTATCTTTAACCACTTGATTCACCAAAAACTGAATTTAACTAACTGAATTTGAGATCCTCCTCCACTAACCAAATAGATTTAGTTAAATCTGAATTTAACTGATATTTATTTAATTTTATTCTCTTTCTCCCCATGATTATCTTCCGTAAAATAGGCATTTAAGACAAAAAATTTAGCAGATTTATTACATGATAAATGTGGATATGTAATAAAGAATAATGCAATAAATGTGTGCAATTAGGGACCTAAGATCCGAGGTGACGTGCTATGTTATCGACTCTGACACTTCATATAATTTGCTACTGGGACAACCATGGATTCATCGCAGTTCCATCATCCTCTCTACCCTTCATCAAGTCGTGAAGTATGTTGACGGAGATAGAAAAATCTGAACATTGATAGCCGAAAGGCATACGTTCAAGGGGGTAGAGAACTACTTCACAGACTCTCTCCTGTACCAGGATTCTCTAGAGACAGATGAGAATCTCTAGCCAGAGGAATTAGACTCTGGTAACGAAGCTGATGTCAAGCCAGAGACAGAAGAAGAATGTTTTTGGAAGCTAAATCCACTTGTAATGAGCATTAATAAGCTCGATGTTAATAACACCACCAATGATGTAGATGAGTGGTATGTTAATTAAGAGTTAGAGTTGGCTTACTTTTCTGTATTTGCTTCTAATTCTGTGCCATTAAATACTATTACCGATGTAGATGATGACCCTGGTCGGTAATAGATGCCTTGACATCATTGCATGTACCGGTGAGATCATCTCTCATGGTATATCAAAGCGTCAGTGATGCGAAGGATCTTTTTTCGAGGTCCTAGCAAGACTCAAAGGCCAAAAACTGATCCTTTTTGGAAGAGTCTGGTCCAAAGCAATGACTTATGAAGACTCAGAAAGTGAGACTGAACTTCCTCAGTTCTCTCATTATGAGTCAAAAATACTCAGAATGATGGAGAACATAGGGTATGACCTAACAAGTGATTCAGGCTTCAACTTCGGTAAAGGAAGGAGAACACTGCTTCAATCCTTCGTTCCAAAAGGGAAAGCTCCCGATTATTATCATCGAACTCGCATGGGGTTGGGCTATGTATCAACTCCAATCCCATTAGACTCTGAGTTTGAAGAGTCATTTTATCATAATCACTCATCAGGCACATCATCATGGGAGTCAGATGTTAGTGTCGACAACATCTTCAAGGACTTTGGGTAAACATGGTTTCAAAAGCCACTCAAAAGATGGAGATGAAGAAATGATCCAGTCAGATACAATTCCCTGGATCAAATACCTAAATACTCTCTGAGATATTCACTTTGAACAACGCGAACTACCCTCAGAGGATAAAGTAACCTAGATTAATCTGAGAAATGAGGCTAATCCTAAGCCCATCTTTGTAAGTGAAATCTTATCACCTCCTGAGAAGGAAGATCTAATATCTCTTGTGTGAGAGTATATAAATATTTTCGCTTGAAACTACGAGGATATGCCTGGGCTCAACCCTAAAGTGGCTATGCATCACCTCAAGATCAATCCGGATGCGAAGCCTGTCAAGCAACAACAACGATGGTTCCACCCGGAGATAATGGAAGCAATCCAGTCAAAAATCAAGAAGCTTATAGACTCCAATTTTATCAGAGAAGAATAACACCCTGATTGGGTGGCCAATATCATCCCTGTCACCAAGAAGAATTGGAAGATCCGAGTTTGCATTAATTTAGTGATCTAAATGAGGCGTGTCCTAAAGATGAGTTTCCCCTTTCAATCATGGATGTCATGATCGACAACACATGTGGGTTTGAAAGGATGTCTTTCATGGATGGATTCTCTGGATATAATCAAATTAAGATGTATCCTGATGATGAGAAACATACATCCTTTAGGACACCACTAGGGGTGTATTGCTATACTGCGATGCCCTTTGGATTGAAGAATGCAGGGGCAACATACCAGAGAGCATGAATATTATTTTTTACAAGCATATACGCAAAATAGTGGAATGCTACGTAGATGATATTGCAGTAAAAAGTCATGCAAAAGGTGATCACATAGCAGATCTGAAGACAGTATTCGCTATCATGCAGCAACATCAATTGAAGATGAATCTCCACCAAATCTTTTCCGAGGGTAGCCAGCGGTAAATTTTCAGGGTTTGTAGTAACATCCAAAGTAATCCACCTCGACCAGAGAAAGTCCGCGCCGTTTAGGAGATGCAACCTCTAAGGAATCTTAAAGAGCTTAGAGGATTGCAAGGGCGACTAGCCTATATCTGGAGGTTTACCTCAAGTCTCTCAGGACGACGCTAACCCTTCATCAAATTGATGAAGAAGGGTATTTCATTCATCTGGGACAATGCTTGCCAATAAGCGTTCGAGGAAATCAAGCGGTACCTCACGGATCCACCTGTCCTTACAACTCTAGTTCAGGAAAACCTTTCCTGATATATGTTCGAGCTATGGATCATTCTCTAGAAGCCTTGCTAGCCCAGAATAATGATCAGGGACATGAGCAGGCAATCTATTACCTGAGTAGAATCATGATCAGAGTTAAACATCAATACAATCCAATCGAAATAGAACGCCTCGCATTGGTGTTTGCTGTCTAGAAGATGAGACACTACTTGGTGGGCTAAACCATACACATCATATAAAATTATAAGAGCTTATCTTTGCTAGCCTCACTACAGGATTGCTTCTGTTGACACGTGAAGCTAACTCATAGCTCCGATTAGAGCTCATTCTTAGCTTCGCTTGAAGCTTTATTCCAGCTCCGCTGAGAGTTCATATTACAGCTCTGCTGAGAGCTCATCTTTCAGCTCCGCTGAGGGCTCATTCCTTAGGGAACTCTTAGGTTAAAACTACCCTGGTTATCTAATTCAGTGCATGGTTGCACCCAATGGGCTTGCTTGACCTACGCAATTTGATTCTCAAGATTCAGATTCAAAGTATTTTTTTGACGCTCTGAAAAGACAAACACCCAGGCAACACTTCAACCGATTCGAATGATGTCTAACTTTTTGACACTTTCAAAAGACAAGTAGCAGACAGGCTGAAGACTTGTCCATCCCTGATGGACAAGATGATGATTTGGACTGCATTGATCCAGTGAAGCTGACAGTGAGCCAATTGCTGTCCTTTGAAGAAAACCCAAGATGCTAAACATCCAACTTCGCTACAAGCTATGTTTTCTAATTTTGCCTGAGGCCCTTTCTAGCTTAGTTGAAAGCCATCTTTTAGTTCTGCTAAGAGCTCATTGCTGAGCTCCACTGTGAGCTTTGCTTCGCATGAATCTCTTTCCTTAACTTCACTGTGAGCTAGCTCCACCGCGAGTCTATATGGTCATTTTTGACCATCTGAATCTCTGCACGAGATTGATGTGATCTTTATCATATATTTGACAGTCTTTACCTTTATCCTATCACTCCTTAATCAGTTGGAGAGGATCAAGGCAAATCTTTTGATTAGTGGAGAGAATAATGAGATTGTTGCAGCAAATCCAAAGCCAGCTGGAGTAACTCCGCGTAGGGGTCTTTAACTCTGCTCCAGCTTTGATTAGCTTCGCAGTGAAGCTAGATCAGATTGACTAAATCAATCTGATAATTTTTAAGAGGGGTTGTTGCACCCATAATGCGTATAAATAGCCCATTGCTAGATAGGTTAAGGGCTGGCTGCCGATTGGACTTCTCTCGGTCAAGAAACTGACGACTAAGAGGGCTTTTTAAAGAGAATAATCTCTAACTTCTGAGCTCTTTGAGACAACCTTACTTCTCTCTTTCAAGGTGCTAATACCCTAACAATCTTCTTTCCTTGAAGAAATTTGGGAACCAGGCGAGAAGGAAATCCCTCAGCAGAAGACTCGGAGACTCAACTACTCGCATCGTCAACGGAACTAATTGGTCACGCTGTGACTAGATTTCCACCAGAGTATTTCTCCAGAAACTCTGAGAGAAAAGAGTTCTTTTAAATTTTATTTTAACTACTTGTAATTCTCCTCAAATTTTCTAAGTTTTCCCACACCTCAATTTCTATGGAAAATAATACTAGGATTTGGGCATATGTTGAATCGGATAAAATCAATCTAGCATACTTGGTTGGTTAAAGTTATGTTATGCCAGGTTGGTGATATCATAGTCAAAAGAGGTCAGGATTAAATATGAATTAAATTATGGTTATAGTCCATTTCACACAAACAATGATAAAAACAAAAAAACAAACAAAAGAAAAAATTTAGCCTAAGTTAGGATAGACCTAGACGACTCCTAACTGGTTGACTGTCTAGGAGAGGAATATTGCAGTAGCCTGACCACAAGTTAATCAGCCAGGTGGGGGTAAAACGTAGCGGGAGGTATCCGTGTAGAGCAACGAACCTTAATTACGTCAAATCACTAATTTTTGAGATCTTTCCTCTTAATCCCCAATTTTAGACACTGATTTGGCCTGAGTAACACTCTAACAACTTCTTCCCGAGGTCAATCTCCTATTAACCCTGAGATGTCCTTAGGGCCAATGTCTACTCAGTTTTAGTTAGGCTAGTTAGTGAGTAAGGAGATGATTTTTGGGATAAGAAAGGGTAATGACTTCCCATGTTATCTTATTTAGAGGTTAAGCCCTTAATTATTTTAGGGCAAGTGTACAAATATATAGTAAAAAGCAACACTTAAGCAATATAAATAATTCAAAAATGTTACTATACTACATGTTATGCACACATACATTTGCTCCAGTACTCTTCAACAGTAATGAAATTTAAACGAAATTAGGCAAATGCCTTAGAATGCAAAGTCTAAACTATGTTTTAGAATTAACAATCACCAAGTTACTATAGAGTTAAAACAGTGCACACAATAGATTAAATAGGAAAACTAAACACTACAGAATCTATATTTTTCCAAACTAAGCAGCTGTTTAAAAGAACATTAGTAGTCCTTCCTCTTCAACTACGCAAACGTGGATTTTGCCGCGTTTCTGCGACAAGAAAGAGGTTCCTTAAGCTTTGCTTTCTAGAGTAGAGGGTCAGATGTGCTATGTCTACTGCAGCTACTTGTTTCTTGAAATCAGCCCCTGTACACAAAAACAAAGAAGAAAGTTAAACAATTAGTAAAATAAAAAGAATTACCGTCCCTCCCCAACGACGGTTTCAAAATTTGATTGAGGTGAAATCTGCGCAGAAAAATAAATTTTTGAGTTGATAGATAGATAGTTAGGGTTCTTCAATACTACCGCTATAGCAAGTAGCTATACGGGCAATGATCCGCAAGGAGGGACTGCAATGAAAGTATTTTAGTATCGTTCTAAGTTTATTAAAAAGGTTAAATTATTTCTTTTTAGTTTTTTAAAAGAAAAAATTTAAATTAGAAGAGAAAAGGATAAAAGAAAAAGATGGTGTCAGTGTTTAAGTCGAAAGAAGAATTATGTTAAAATAGAAAGAAATGAAGAAAGTGATTCTAAACTAAAAAGTTAAAAAACTAAACAAAAGGTTACTTAAATATTTGGCTAATTATCATACCTTGGATCATTCACAACGGTTTACCTTGAAGTGGAGGTGATCAGTGCATAGCTCATAAAAATTAATTCGAATCTCATCCACATTACATCATCTAAACAAAAGCATGAAATGATATAGAGTGAGACTCAGAACCCATCGTCATAAGTTATCGGTGGCACTCGCAAAGGAAAAGCAATTCTGATGCTATTTGACTAACTTGAATTGCAATCGGTATCAAAAGAAGTGAAGTAAAAAAGAAGAAGAATAAAGCAAAAAGCCAAACTTAGATTAAATGGAAAAACAATAAAAGAAAATAAGAAGAGTACATGAAAATAAAAAGAAACAAAAAAATTACATGAAAATAAAAAGAAAAGCCTAAGCTAAGCTAAAGCAAAATTCTAATCCTTGCTCTCTGCTGGAGTGGTGTTCTTTGCTTTCTGAGATTGCAATATTTATAGAAGAAATGTAGAGAGGGAGAGTATATACGATAGGTGGAGCAAATGCTCCCCAACCATCTTAACCAAGCCGTGGAAACACGATTTTGGTCGTGTTTTCACGGCCAGGATCTGGCCGTTGGGCCAAATCCGGGGGTGCTTGGATTCCCTTGTTTAGATATTCCATGCCTCTAAATAAGATTTGCCTCTGGACTTCTGGATTCAATATATTTTCGTTGATTCTTCAGCTAACCGAATAAATCCTCAAAAATCTAATTTAACTAAATTAAATATAGGATTATCTTCTCATTTTTCATTAATTGTACCTGCATAAATTAGATATTAAGATAATTTAATTAGTAGAGTTTATTACAAGATAGATGTAGGAATGTAATAATATATATGCAAAATACGTGTACAATCACTTGGCCAAGTTATTCTTCCAAGAGATTGTACGATTACATGGCGTTCCAAGTTCTATTATTTCAGATCAGAATAGCAAGTCTTAGCTCTTTTTTGGACTACTCTATGGAGAAGATTTGATACATCATTGAAGTATAATAGCACGGTGCATCTTCAAACTGATGGGTAAATGAAAGTTATCAACCACTAATTCGGCATCTTGTTGAGAAGTATATGTGAGACAAACCAAGAGCATGAGATCAAGTTTTGCCTCAAGCGGAGTTTGCTTACAACAGCATAGTCCACAGTTCAACGAATATGTCACCTTTTGCAATTATCTATAGGAAGACACCCCATCATCTCTTAAACTTAGCCAAACTACCTATTGGAGAGAAGTATAGTAGAGCTGCTAATGCCATGGCTGAACAAGTTCTTGATATTTAAAAATCAGTTCTATTGAAGTTAGAAAAATCTAATGCAAAGTATAAGATGACCGCTTATTAATTGTTTAACTATCAATTTTTCTTTTTCTTCTTTTTCCCCTTAATTTGTTTATGTTGACGTGATCTGACGGCTATGGTAGGGTGGTGGAGAGCGTGGGAGAGCACGTGGAGGACATCCAAGTGGGCGACATGGTGGTCCCGACCTTTCTGGCACAGTGCAATGAGTGTGTGGAATGCAAATCAGAAAAGAGCAACATCTGATCGCGCTTCCCGTTCAGGCTCATCGGCATGCCCCAAGACTCGATCTAAAACCTGTTTGTAATTATTATGGATGTGAGATTCTTATTGGCTGGTGAAGGAAAAAAGATAGAAGGGATAATGTTTTGTTTTTTGGCTATCTTTTTCATATTAATCAAAAGTGGGTTCTGTAGACAAACATAACATGAAAATGAGTGTCTGTCGAAGTTGGCCCACCGGTCAGGCTGAATTTGCTTCCAAAAGTCACCGATTTGAATTCGCTCGGGTGTCAATATTTGTGAAGGGTATGCGTTTTAGACTTGAGGGTAACCTCCAGCTTGTTATATATATAAAAAAAATAATAATAACACGAAAATGAGTTCGAAAATAGGAGTAAACTCTCCTAAAGTCAATCCCACACAATAATTAATGTTTTGGATGCATGAACTTTTATTGAGCTGTAATAATTTCACTTTGGGTCTATAATTCTTGCAGGGAAGAAGTTTGGGCTCACTGACTTTGTCAACCCAAAGGAAATTGGAGAAAAATCAGTCAGCTAGGTTTTAGTCTTAATTTCCAATATAAAATGCATTATATATATATTAATAAATTGGCTTAACTTTTTGGGTAATATTTCATTTCCCTTCTTAATTACACATTAAAAGCAATGCTAGAAATATACAGGTGATAATAGAGATGACCAATGGGGGTGCTGATTATTGCTTTGAGTGCATTGGCTTGTATTCCTTGATGACTGAAGCATTTTCCAGTTCTCGAAAGGTTCTTACGTTTCTCTTTTTCATATTATATTATATTATGTTATATTCTTCACAATTTCATCTTATTCGATTCTCTTTACTTTCCACTGAATAATAGTCCACCCAGTGGCCCGCTAGTCATGCCATTAAGTTTGCTCTCCAATGGTCACCAGTTCGAATCCCTGCGAGTGGACATGTGAATAGGGTGTGTATGTGTATGTATAAGCTGGCAGTTTGCCGTGAGTTTCTTCTAAAAAAGAGGAATAGTCCAGTTGGCATTTTTGCAGAATATTTATTTGTTGGAACTTTGTTGAGTTCTAAAGGCAAAATTGCAAAAGTTCAAATTGTAGTGAAAGTAACCCATAGGCATTGATTTTAGATTTAGGCTTTTGTTCTTGTAATCCTTAACTGAAGGGTTTAGTTTTCACCTGAGATGATAGTTTCTAAGGCTTGAAATTAAAGTATTTTCTTTCTTTTTAAGCACAGGTCGTGGCTCGATCTAAAACCTGAGAGGCTGAGACCTCTCATTTCTCAACTCAACCGAAGTCACAATTAAATAAAGCTCTCGTGATTGAGATTAGGTTAAGTGATATGGTAATGGAGTTTTACTAGGCATAGCTTCAATTCAAATACCCACAAATTTAACATACAAATTAGGAATAAACTAATAAAGAAAATACTAATTAGATATCATGACAATATTTGAATATTAAGATATCACTTTGTAACGAAAAAAATGTCATGCCACTATAGCATTGCAGTAATTAATGTTCGGTTCTTAATTTCTGGCATAACATTTATAGAACAGTCATATTTTTTTAATCATCATTTTATTAGAAATGATTAATAGAGAGAATTAAAATTAAGTTGTTAATTTGTGTACTTTCACAAGTTTCTTCCACCTTGTCTTTTGGTAACTAGGGTTGGGGTAAGACTATTATTATTGGATACGAAATGCATGGGAGTCCTCTATCAATAGATGCTGTTCAAATCTTGCAAGGAAAATGTGTCATGGGATCATTATTTCGAGGGATCAAGGCCAAGACTGATATTCCAATTCTTGCACAACAATATCTTAATAAGGTGAATTTTTTCTTAATTAACTTGGTTAATTTTTCACTAAATTCTTTGTCTTCAAATGCACGGTAAACAATGACTATCATTTCTAGTTGCATAAAATTTGTTGAATATTTAGATAACATACCACTTAAATTTTTTGTTGTTTTATATAATTCTTTATATAATTTTGTATGACATAATCAGGGGAATGATAATAGGTATGAGTAAGGATATTTTAATTAATTTGAGAGATAGTTGAAATAATTTAAAGATCTCAAAAGGTTGTATAAACTATTAAAGATTTAAGGATGACACTAAAATAGAAAAGATTTAAGGGGAGGATATCTTACAAAATCCAAAAGATTTTACATTAGCTTATTATTCTAATGTTGATGTATTTTTATTTGCAGGAGCTACATTTAGATGAATTTATAACACATGAAGTTGATTTTAAGGACATAAATAAAGCTTTTGATTTATTGCTTCAAGGAAAGAGCCTCAGGTGCACTATATGGACGGATAGATGTGAGGAGACAAGAAGTTCCATGTAGAGTTACCTTCATAAAATGAGAAAAAGTTTGGTACCCTAGCATTGCAAAATCTAAAATAATGTTGCATGAATGAAGTTTCATACTTGTCAACATGAAATAAATTGTCAGATGTGTGATGTGGTTGCATGCACAAGGGTTTTTCCCCCTTATGTAAGAATTTTCTTTTCTTTTATATGAGTATAACTCTTTAATGAGACAACTGATTCACCTTTTCTGTTATTAACAACAATCTAATAATGGAAATTGCATTCTATCAAGATTGCTGTAAATCTGTTTTAACTTACTAAATCTAGATCGTCACCCCTTGTGATTTCAATTAATTTATCTTAAGCTCTTGAATTCGGTTTATTAGAAACAATTATAGATGCACATGGTTAAAGCTAATGAAAATTACTACATTACATTCCAAAATTTCATATCAAGAAAGAAAATGAAAAAGAAAAAGAAAAATGTATTGTTGTAGTTGAGAAAGAAAAAATTGGAGTTTTTTAAAATATCAATTGGCGTTAGCCTGGAGAGAGGAGCAGTGCACCCAATTGATGTCATCATAAGACTTAGAAAAAGGTCTCAGATGAATTTGATATATTCATAAGAGTTGTAGGTAACTTGAAGATCTTTTCATTGATTTCTGAATCATCGAATTCTAATGTGAAAGAGATATGATGGGTTGAAGCCGGGCCTATTTTTCACTTCAGGGACAGTGAATCCTACCCAAATTAAGATTTAGTTTCAAGTTGAATTCTAACTCCGTTTTTAACCCAAATTCTGGATATTTGTCTCCTTTCTTGGCTATAAATTGGGATCCTCTGTGATCAATTATATCAAGTTGGAAACTTGATTAGTGACTTGTATAGATGGTTTTAGGGTTAGTTATTTGAGAGAATTCTTTTTTGTTTGGATCAATTTGTTTGGATTAATTTCAATCAGTTGGATCTTCGAATCAATTTGTAACTCTTGTAACTCTATTAATTGAATAAAAACTTCTCCCTTCTTCCTCGAGGACGTAGGCAAGTTATCAAGCCTCATTAATCTCGTTTTCTCTTTTTGTTTTGTGTTTATGCATAATTATTTGATGATTGACTCCACATTGGAATTTTGATCTTTGTGATTGGCGTGTGTTGGATTCCTCCGGAAGGCGCACCAAGTGGTATTAGAGATTCTCAGATTTGGCTAGGATCATATGTTGATCCCAAAAGTATCGTGGTCTGTTCGGTAAAGATCATGTGTCGATTCCGGAGCAACATTGTGTTGACACTCGAAAAAGGCAGAACTCCCGCATTCATCTCCAACTGGTCTAAATGACGTCTAACTTATCGACATCTACAAAAGATAAGTCAAAGACAAGCTGATAACCAATAACAAGGTAGCAACATGGACATTACTAATCTAGTAAAGCAGATAGTAAGCCATATAGTTGCCTTTTGGAGAGACCCAAGCAGGTCTAAGATGCTAAGTTAGCTCAATACTTAGCCTGGCATAATCCAAAAGTAGGCTTCATAGCTCCGCATGGAACTAACAGCTTCACCTAAGCTTGGTTGGTAGACTTGCTTTGAGGCTAACTATTGTCTCTGCTTGAAGCTTCCCATTTATCCCCGCCAGAGGCTAATCCAAGAGCTTCGCACTAGAAGCTTTATCCCTGGCTGGTTTAGCACCGCTATGGGCCGGGTCACAGCTCTGCCATGAACTGAGTCTTAGGTTCGCACGAGGCCCTGAAGCAAACTTCGCCTGAAGCTATGAGCTAAGTTTTAGCTTCGCGTGATCTAATTCCGCCTGATCTAGCTTCGTATGATCCAGCTCCGCAGTGAGCTTTGCCAGGTCATCAAATTGACCGTTTCAAAATCTCACGAGGGATTAATGGGTGAATCCCACTAATCTAGTGGGATTAAGGCCACTTTAAGTAGGCGGTTATACCCGCCCACTTCGTCCCACATTAAGTGGAGACAATTAAGCCATAAACGACAAGAAGGTGTTCGCACGGTGATTGCTAAAGTGAAAGAACAATCAAAGAGTTAAGAAATTACCGTGTAGCTTTTGGCAAATGGGTCGTGTCCACGAGGAAGAATGCGATGAAAACTTTTCGGTGTTTCATTTAATAACAAAGAATTATGCTCATTTTTTAATTGAAAAGAGAATGGAAAGAAGGAGATGATTAAAGAGAAATTGCAACTTTGGAGAAGACTTTGGAGAAGGTGATTAAAAAAAACTTTGGAAATTGTTTGGTTGTTTTAAATATAAGAAGGAGAAATTCTAGGCTAACTATCTCACTACTCAACCATTTATTCTTCTATTGAAATCCTAAGTGCCTCAACTTGATCATAGGTAAAACTTAAGGTTGACTTTAGAAAGTTTGAAGTAAAGCACATAAGATAGTTGGAAAAGTTCACTCTTTTCTTTAAGAAATCGTTTTGAATCGAATGTTAAATCGTTAAGCGCGAAGAAGCAAGTATGAAATAAAAACAGTTCAAGAAATATTCTTAAAAGAAGTAGGAGTGTAAAGATCCAAACCCATCCTCATGTGCCTTCAAGAACACTTTCAAGAAGAAAGGCTTTAAGTTAGGCATGCAAATGATTCATTGGGTCTTTTTTCATGAAAATCAGAAAAGAAGAAGAATTGGAGAGAGGCACAATAGTGAGCCCAGAAAATCGATTTAGCTACTCATAGAAAATAAAGAAGGCAAGTAAATAACACAAGACATACTGTAATATGAGTGAAAGAAAATGTGGCTCGATTCTTGTATTGATGTCACTTCAATCTTCAAGTACAAGCACTCAATTCCTTTCTCTCACAAGTATTTGTACTGGACTGCAAATTGCAAAACAAGAATACAACTTTTGTACTATCTAACAAAGAGCCTAAATCCTTAAAAAATAAACAAAAATTCTAATCCTAATCTTCGCTCCTTTTTGCTCTGTTGAAACTGGTATATATAGGGAAAAACCAAAGGGGGGAGATCCCGGGAAGATTGGGAGAGCAAATGCTCCCCCAACCTCTTTAACAAAGCCACGAAAACGCGGCTAGGGCCACGTTTTCGCGGCCCTGGTGTGGCCAGATGGCCACACCCAAGGGATGGGTGCTCCTGGTTTGGTGATTCTCCTGTATCTTCTTCTGATTTTCTCATTTCTACTCCAAAATTTGACGAAACAACCTTTAATTGTTGGCTTCAACCGCTTGATTCAGGAGGGATTCTTTTCAATCTATTTTCAACCTCTCTGATATGCCAAGATTTGCCCTGATTTCTTGATTTCAAATTTATTCAGAATTAAATCAGAATTAGATGGGCTTTTGGGCTTGTTTCTCCTTCCTTTCTTTTAACACTTGGGCCTACATTTAACAAAGAAGAAGTAGACTTAATAATAGGATTTATTAGCTAAAAAGTATGGTAAGGTGACAATGTATATGCAATATATGTGATTGATCACACCCGCACACTTATCTTTTGCTCGCCCTCGAGCAAAACATCAGACTAATTCTAATCAATTATTAGACCACTTTCGAAGGTCACTCGATTGCACTGAGCATGTGCAACAAGCCGTTAAACCTCTAGGTTACCCCTAGGGGACGAGTTTTGTCTCGTGAGGGTTTTCAGTGGATTGTACCCACAAAATCCATAAAAATTGTTAGTATTTTCGAAGAGCATTTTTAAAAGAGAAAATATTTGAAGTATATTTGTAAGGCTTTAAGTACTCTATAAGTTATAGGAATATCAAATTTTTCATTCCGAAACTCAGTCTCTATTCAAAAAAAACATGTCATCAATCAAAGTAAGGAGTCAATTTGTACCTCTCATCTAGTCTATTAATTTACCCTGCGTCGTATGCACCATCGTGACTATGAAGTTGACTAAGGGTTCTTTAACATTAACTCCTATGCCTTATTTATATTTATTTTTGTGGAGTTTATTCCTCAATTTCATTAGGCTTCTAATCTGCCCATGTAACGAGCCTTCAGTCGGTGACACCCAAACCGGACAGTTTTAGGGCACCAGGTAAGAAAACACCTCTAAGGACTTAAATACTCGAGCAGACAAGGCCACGAAACTAAGGTTTTTATTTATAAAACGTACCCCTTTTAGGCGTGAATACTTATGCTTCATGAGGCACAAATACCCAACTTAATCAGAGAATTTATATATATATTTTTTCTTCAAACTTATCTAATTATCTTTTGCATAATTACCAAGGCTTGCTTTGGCCAAAGTACCCAGCTAATCAATAATTAGATTTTTTATTATTTTTTTTACATATATTTTTTTTTATAAGACATAAGAGTCTTTGTTTTTAAACCTAAGTGTGTAAGTATATTTAGTGTGCATATTTCATCAAGGTAAATATCAAGACTAAATTACTTTCACAAATTTTCTTCCTAACCCTAAAAATCAAACAAGTTATCTGACTTTGACCTAGTATAAGAAATCTTAATTATGATTTTTCTATTCCTTAAAATTGACTTAATTTCTTACAAAAAATATATCAAAATATTGTTCTAACCTTTCAAAAAGTTTTTTTTATATATATAATTTTTTTTTATTAGTGATGTTAACCCTAACCCTCCCCCACACTTATCTCATGCATTGTCCCCAATCTATGAAAGAAATGTATAGATGCATGAAATAAAATGAAAAAGAGGGAAGTTACCAATACACGGGGTTAAAAAGACCCATAGCCGTTTCATTTACCGGCACCGATTCCAAGAAAGGTTTAAGGCGTTGACCATTTACCTTAAAGTCATTTTCATTCTTGGGGTCACTGATCTCAACTGCACCGTGTGGAAACACGGTTTTTACAATGAATGGCCCAGTCCATCTTGATTTCAATTTTCCTAAAAAAGATGAAGCCTAGAATTATAAAGTAAGACTTTTTGTCCAGGGACAAAGGTTTTTCTTATGATGTGTTTATCATGAAAAATCTTAACTCTATCTTTAGTGATCCTAGCATTTTCATAGGCCTTATTTCTCAATTCCTCTAATTCGGAAATTTGTAACTTCCGAAGGTCACCGGCCTTAGTCAAGTCGAAATTCAACTGCTTGATTGCCCATAAGGCCCGGTGCTCTAACTAAACGGGCAGGTGACAAGCTTTGCCATAGACTAACCTATAAGGAGACATTCCTAGAACCGTCTTGAAAGCGGTCCTGTAGGCCCATAGGGCATCTACAAGTTTGACGGACTAATCTTTCCGGTTTTGGTTGACAGTTTTCTCCAAGATAAGCTTGACTTGTCTATTGAAATCTCAACCTGCCCACTGGTTTGAGGATGATAAGGTGTGGACAACTTGTGAGTTATGACATACTTTCAGATAAGAGCTTCAAAGGATCTATTGCAAAAGTGAGTGCCATTATCACTGATAATAGCACGAGGGGTTCTGAAGCGTGAAAAAAATGTTCTCTTTTAAAAGCTTTATGGCAACTTTGTTATCATTAGTTTTACAAGGAATGGCTTCTATCCACTTGGACACATAATCCACAGCAACCAATATGTATTGGTTTCCAAATGAATTAGGAAATGGACCCATAAAGTCGATGCCCCAAACATCAAAGAGTTCTATTTCTAGAATTGGGTTGAGGGACATCATATTTTGTTTTGAGATCCTTCCTACCATTTGGCATCTACGGCGCGTCTTGCAAAATTCATAAGCATCCTTGAACAAAGTGGGCCAATAGAACCCGCTTTGTAGCACTTTTTTAGCAGTCTTGCGGGGACCAAAGTGTCCACCGCATGCAAGTTCATGACAAAAGGATAGAACACTCTTAACCTCTTCATCGGGAATGCATCTCCTAATAATTTGGTCAGAACAGTACTTAAAAAGATACGGTTCCTTCTAAAAGAAATACCAGACTTGGGATAAGAGCCGGTTTATGTCATTTTTGGACCAATGAGACGGAGTTCGGTTTGTGACTAAGTAATTCACTATATCAGCAAACTAAGGTTCCCTAGAGATAGTTAAGAGATTTTTATCAGGAAAATCCTCATTTATGGGTAATCCGTTGCATGGAGAATTGGGGATCTGTGAGAGATGGTCAGCAATGACATTTTCTATGCCTTTTTTTATCTTGAATCTCAAGATCGAATTCTTGAAGAAGGAGGATCCAACGAATGAGTCGGGCCTTGGCATCCTTCTTCATCATGAGGAACCTAAGCGCAGAATGATCGGTGAAAATGGTGGTTTTGGACCCTAGTAGGTAGGGACGAAATTTCTCTAAGGCAAACACTGCTGCCAAGAATTTCTTCTCAGTCGTAGTGTAGTTCATTTGAGCATCGTTGAGAGTCCTACTAGAGTAGTAAATCACATGCTGCTTGTTATCAATGCGTTGTCCTAGAACAGCGCCTATGGTAAAATTGAAAGTATCACACATGATTTCGAACGGCTTAGACCAATCTGGTGCAGATATGATTGGTGCAGAAATAAGCTCTCTCTTAAGCTTCTCCCATGAATTTATGCATTCAGCATCGAAAGTGAATGACACATCCTTAGCTAACAGATTAGTCAAAGGCCTAGCAATTTTGCTAAAATTCTTGATAAATCTTCGGTAAAAATCAGCGTGTCCTAAGAAGGATCTAATGTCCTTAACGCATGTGGGGATGGGAAGCTTAGCAATAACCTCAATTTTGGATCTATCCACTTCAATTCCTTTCTTGGAGATTTCAAGACCCAAGACAATTCCATGTTTTACCATGAAGTGGCATTTCTCCCAGTTCAGTGTCAGATTTTTCTCAGCACAACATTGGAGGACAAGTTCTAAATGGTGGAGACATTGAGTGAATGAATATCCGTACATGGAGAAATCATCCATAAAGACCTCTAAGAATCGTTCTACCATATCAGAGAAAGGACTCAACATGCAACGTTGAAACGTTGCTGGGGCATTGCATAAGCCGAAAGGCATTCGACGATAAGCAAATATCCCAAATGGACATGTAAACATAGTCTTTTCTTGGTCCTCAGGAGCAATAGGGATCTGGTTATACCCCGAGTAACCGTCCAAGAAACAGTAATCCTCGTGACCCGCCAAACGTTCAAGCATTTGATCAATGAAAGGAAGTGAAAAATGGTCCTTACGAGTTGCAGCATTAAGCTTCCTATAGTCGATGCAAACTCGGATCTTCGTGGGAAGTTGAGTTTGGACCAACTCTTTGTTCTCGTTTTCCACTACGGTGAAACCGGATTTCTTTGGAACCGCGTGGACAGGACTGACCCATTGGCTATCAGAAATGGGATAAATTATCCCATTGTCTAAGAGTTTGACAATTTCAGCATGAACAGCTTCTTGCATTATAGGGTTTAACCTACGCTGCGGGTCTCTTTTAGGTGTGGCGTCTTCATTGAGATGAATGCAATGTTGAACGATGGTCGGACTTAATCCTTTTATATCGGTCATAGTCCAACCAATGGCTTCCCTATGTTTTCTTAGAATTGCTTTAAGATTTTCTTCTTTCCCGTCATTTAAATGGGAGGCAATGATGATAGGAAAAGGTCTCTTGTTCGCCTAGATAGACGTACTTGAGATGCGCAGGTAAGACTTTCAATTTTAAGGAAGAGGAAGTTTCACTGGAAGGACTAGTCAAATTTGTTGGCTCCCTTATTGGTGAAATAGGGTTCGAAGCCCAATTCACATCAGAATCTACAACCTGATCAAGATTAAAGTCGTCAGACTCTAACCCGAAGTCACACTCAGTTTTTAGTTTCAATTCCTCTCTATGTTCACTTGTTAAGTTCTCAATTAGGTAGACTTCAAATGTTTGATCCTCAAAATCGCGGGGTTATTTTCCTAGATTGAAGACATTGACTTCTCTTGTCATGTCCCCAAAGGTTAACCTCATGGACCCATTCTTACAATTGATGATGGCATTGGCAATAGCACCATAGGATAACAGGAGTTTGAGCCCTATGATTGGAGTTGGATACAGGTTGTGTCTCCAGAACTATGAAATCGACAGGGTAAATAAACTTCCCTACTCGGATCAGGACATCATTAATCTCCCCTTTTGGAACTTTTACTGAACGGTCAGCCAGTTGGATGGTGACTCGAGTTGGACTAAGATCGTCTAACCCGATTTGTTGATAAACTGAGAATGGAAGAAAGTTGATATTTGTCCCCAAGTCAAGAAGTGCACGACTAATCTCGGCTTGTCCTATTGTGCAGGCAATGGTGGGACTACCTGGATCCTTGTACTTGACAGGGATCAGACCCGATAGTAGCTCACTAATGTTAGTGGCTAAGAAGACCTTTTTGGTATATTAGTCTTTCTCTTCTTGGTGCACATGTCCTTAAGAACTTAGCATAGGAAGGGACTTGTTGGATGGCATCAAGAAGTGGCACATTTGTCTTCACTTGATTAAATATCTCAATTATCTTGTCCATGTGTGGATTTTGTTTGTTGTTTTTCATCCTATTAGGAAATGGTACTATAGGCTGGTGCACCTGACTGGTTGACTTATCTTTTTCAGATTCGTCAGAATTGGAAGGATTTAGATTAGATGAGTTGGATGCTTGATTGTGGTTGTGCTGAATGGGATTGGTTGGTGTTGACACTTGATTATCAACTTTCTTTCCTAACCTCAATGTAAGAACAGTATTACATTGATTTAATGAATGATTCTCAGCCAAATGAGCTTGTTGAGAATTCCTAGGATTAGTTATTGGCTGCTAGGTAGGGTACCCTTCTGTCTCTCATTCTGTGGAGTGGCTAGTTGGCTCATTTGAACCTCTAACCTCTGTATAGTTTGCATGAGAGTATCTTGGTTTTTCATGTATCTTTCCATGTTTCTTTCAAAGTCAGTCATTCTCCTTTCTAGTTGAGGATTCTGGAAGGAGGATTGTGGAGCTTGGTTGGGAAAGTTTTGTTGATAGTTTGAAAAGTCAGGTGGATGGTTGGGAGAATTATTATGGAAATTGAAACAGTTGGGTTGATGATTGGAAGAATTATTGGCATAATGAAAGTGGCTAGCATGATTTGGTCGTGAATGGTCATTGTTATTTTAGCTCCATGAGAAAGTAGGGTGATTTCTCCAGCCAGGATTGTACGTTGGTGTGTAAGGATTATTGTTCGGCCTTGAAAAGGCCGCATTCATCAGTTCAAGTTATTGTTGTTGAGTCTGAAACATAGGGCATTCCTCGAACACATGATTCATGGCTTGACAGTAAGTGCAGCCCGGAGTTAGAAATTGGTTTGGGCTGACTTGATTGACTAGACTTGGTTCCTTCGTTTCTAAAGCTTCCAGTCTTCTTGCTAGGTTAGCTAACTTAGCCTCATTAGTGATGGATGATTCGATAGAATGGAGACCTCCTTTTGAAGAGATGGAGTTTGGATTCCTAGAGGTCTCACTAGTAGGTTCCCATTGGATGGTCTTTTCAGTTAGGTTTTCATACAAATCCCATCCTTCATTTTCATCCTTCTGCAAGAATCCCCTCGGCACATACTTTCTAAGAGGGTTTTGGTGGAATGTCTAAACTGTCATAAAGAATTTGGCATTGTCGCCATTTCTCTATTCCATGATGTGGACATTGGACAAGGAGGTCTTTAAAGCGTTCAAAGTACATCCAGAACGGTTCACTCAGTTCTTTCTTGAATTGCATGATTGTCTTCCTAATGAGAGCGGTCTTATGAATTGGATAGAATTTCTTCAAGAAGACCTTGATGAAACCATCCCAAGATGTGATAGAACCGGCCGCTAAGCTGTAAAGCCAATTCTTTGCTAGGTCCTTAAGAGCGAAAGGGACAAATCTCAACCTAATAGCATCGTCTACAAGGTGTGGGATTTTCATTATTAGACATACTTCCTCAAATTCTCTTATGAAGAAGTAAGCATCTTCGGACTCTAAGCCACGAAACTTGGGGAGTGTGTTGATGAATTGAGGCTTAAGCTCAAAATTATATTCACCAACCGATGGAAGTAGAATGCAAGATGGAAGTGAGGTTCTAATGGGGTAGAACCTATCCTGCAATGATGTTGATTGAGCCATTACCGGATCTGGTCTTTGTTCAAACTTGGGTGGTGATGTGTTTCTAGTTAACCTAGATGAATTAGGGTCTCTTGACCACACTTGCATACACAAACACAATCACAATCACAAACAAGTTTACCAACAGTCAACAAGAGTAATCAACCAAGCCAAATCTAAGGTAACCTCGACCTAGACAACTCCTAACTGGTTGATTGTCCACAGGAGGTATAATGTAGACTTTGACCACAAGCTAATCAGCCAGGTCAGGGCAAGATTG
This sequence comes from Agave tequilana, assembly GCA_038442645.1. Lineage (NCBI taxonomy): Eukaryota > Viridiplantae > Streptophyta > Magnoliopsida > Asparagales > Asparagaceae > Agave > Agave tequilana. Next base: position 214,267 of record JAVJIF010003663.1, read on the forward strand.
GTGGGAGGTTATCCGTCAAAGACGTTCCTTAATTAAGTAACCACCAACCTTCGGGCTTTCGGCCCTCAATCCCCTTCCTAGACACTGATTTCGCAGGAGTCAAATTCCAACACCTTCCCCCTTAGGATAATCTCCTAGTGAGTTCGAGATGTCCCTAAGGCCAACGTCTATCAGATTTTACTTAGGCTTAGGTTGTGCGTGCTTTGAGATGGTTTGTGGGCTAAGCAAGGGTAATGACTTCCCCACCTTATCTTGAATTGGGTTTTGCCCTTAGAGTTTATTGTGCAAAGTGTGCAAGATATAGAAAAGTAGCATTCAAAAGCAAATATCACCCAAGAATATTTCCTAAACTATATGCTATGCATACGTACCTTGTCTCCAGCTCTCTTCAACAATAATTGTAAAATAAACGTAATTAGACAAATACCTAGAATGCAAGTCTAAACGTTTTTAAGCAATTAACAATCACTCAAATTACTGTTGGATTAAAATAGGGATGGTGGATAGCAGAAATAGCAAGAGTAAAACGTACAAAAACTTAATTTTTTTGCGAGCAATATGTCCTGCAAAAAAGAGTTTTAGTAGTCCAATAAAATTTTCAACTTTTGCAACAAATTTTCTTGAAATTCTGTTTCCTACTTTCGAGAGTAGAGGCACAGAATTTGCAAGTCTACTCTTGCAAAGCTTGAATGCTAGATCTGAATCTTCAAGTCCCTGAAACAACACACCAAACTTGTTAAAAAATAAATACACCGTTCCCTCCCCGGCAACGGCGCCAAAAATTGATTGCTAAAGTGAAAGAACAATCAAAAAGTTAAGAAATTACCGTATAGCTTGTGGCTAACGGGTCGTGTCCATGAGGAGGAATGCGATGAAAGCTTTTTGGTGTTTCGTTTAATAACAAAGAATTGTGCTCGTTTTTAATTGAAAAGAGAATGGAAAGAAGGAGATGATTAAAAGAGAAATTGCAACTTTGGAGAAGACTTTAGAGAAGGTGATTAAAAAAACTTTGAAAATTGTTTGGTTGTTTTAAATATAAGAAGGAGAAATTCTGGGCTCATTATCTCACTACTCAACCATTTATTCTTCTATTGAAATCCTAAGTGCTTCAACTTGATCATAGGCAAAACTTAAGGTTGACTTTAGAAAGTTTAAAGTAAAGCACATAAGATGGTTGGAAAAGTTCACTCTTTTCTTTAAGAAATCGTTTTGAATCGAATGTTAAATCGTCAAGCGTGAAGAAGCAAGTATGAAATAAAAATAGTTCAAGAAATGTTCTTAAAAGAAGTAGGAGTTTAAAGATCCAAACCCATCCTCATGTGCCTTCATGAACACTTTCAAGAAGAAAGGCTTTAAGTTAGGCATGCAAATGATTCATTGGGTCTTTTTCATGAAAATCAGAAAAGAAGAAGAATTGAAGAGAGGTACAATAGTGAGCCCAGAAAACTAATTTAGCTACTTATGGAAAACAAAGAAGAAGGCAAGTAAATAACGCAAGACATACCGTAATATGAGTGAAAGAAAATGTGGCTCGATTCTTGTATTGATGTCACTTCAATCTTCAAGTACAGGCACTCAATTCCTCTCTGTCACAAGTACTTGTACTGGACTACAAATTGTAAAACAAGAATACAACTTTTGTACTATCTAACAAAGAGCCTAAATCCTTAAAAAATAAACAAAAATTCTAATCCTAGTCTTCGCTCCTTTTTGCTCTATTGAAACTGGTATTCATAGGGAAAAACCAAAGGTGGGAGATCCCAGGAAGATTGGGGGAGCAAACGCTCCCACAACCTCTTTAACAAAGCCGTGAAAACGTGACTAGGGCCGCGTTTCCGCGGCCCTGGTGTGGCCAGATGGCCACACCCAAGGTGTGGGTGCTCCTGGTTTGGTGATTCTCCTGTTTCTTCTGGTTTTCTCGTTTCTGCTCCAAGATTTGACGAAACAGCCTTTAATTGTTAGCTTCAACCGATTGATTCAGGGAGGATTCTTTTCAATCGATTTTCAACCTCTCTGATATGCCAAGATTTTTCCTGATTTCTTGATTTCGAATTTATTCTGAATTAAATCAGAATTAGATGGGCTTTTGGGCTTGTTTCTCCTTCCTTTCTTTTAGCACTTGGGCCTACATTTAACAAAGAAGAAGTAGACTTATTAATAGGATTTATTAACTAAAATGTATGGTAAGGTGACAATGTATATGCAATATATGTGACTGATCACGCGGACCCTCCAGCTTCCCCATAAGCTCGCAAAGAGCTTCGTGGAAAGGCCATTTGCGAGCTTCGCGCAAAGCTAATGATTGATTCAGCTTCGCTAAATTCAAGGGGGCGGTTACACCCCACTTTTGACTATAAATAGTCCCTTACTGAACACAAATAAGACACACAAGGATAGATAGAGAGGTGATTGAAGCTTAAATCTGCACATAAGATACAAAACTTTAGAACTTCAACATGGAGATGTGCAAGTGCTCAATTCTTACCGCTATAGCAAGTGGCTATGTGGGTCGTGATCCACAAGGAGGGTTAGCGATAGAAGCATTCAAGGTTTTTTTTTATTGAAATCTTTATGAAGAAAATGAAGGTTCTTCTTTGTTTTAAGAAATGAAAATGAAAAAGAGCTAGGTTAAGTTAGAAAGAAAGCGATAGATGGAGAAGGTGGAGAAAATCAGAAAATGACTATGTACAAATGAATTGGAAAAGGATTTGGAAGATGGGGTGTTGGTGATTTAATCTACATGAATAAAAGAAAAGAAAGAAAAATAATTACTTACCTTCTTTTTACCAAAAAGCTTACCTTGAATCTTTGGCGACGATGTTACCTTAAAGTGGAGGCAACCAACTCATAGCCCATAAGAGTTGAGTATTGTCTCTTCCACATTACATCATTAAGACAACTTCAAGTATGAAATGATATAGAGAGACTCACATCTATCGTCATGAGCTATCGGTGGCACTCATAAAGGCAAGGCTCTTTCGATGTTTTTAGACTCACTTGGAAGACAATTATATAAAAAGAAGAGTGAAGTAGAAAAGAAAAAGAAGAAGGAAACTAAAACGAAGTACATACAAAATGAAAATACCGGTTCGATTTCATAACGATAAAAGAAAAGAAAGAAACCTTACACCGGTGTCACTCTCAGCACAAGCTTCATTCTTGTTCTATGAAAGTCTGATCTCCTCTGAATTACATAAATGAAAGCTAAAAATTACATGAAAAGAAAAATAAAAACCTACAGTAAAAAATGGAAAACTAGTCTAAATCCTATTTCTGCATGGTCGTCCCCTTTTTCTTAGCTCAAACCAGTATTTATAAGGAAAAACCACAAGTGGGAATCCCGGGAAGATTGGGGAGCAAACGCTCCCCCTAACTCCCTAACCAAGCCGCGGCAACGCGGCTTTGGCCGCGTTTCTGAGGCCAGGGTGTGGCCAGGTGGCCACACCCTATTGGTGGGGCTCCCCGGTTTCACGTTCTGGCTTTATCTTCAGCTGGTTCTCTCTCGTTTAGGTCTGGGATTGTGACGAAATGGCCTTTTTCCTTGGCTTCAACCGATCGATTCTGGGAGGATTCTTCTCAACCGGTTTTCAACCTCTCTAATTTTGCCCTGATTCACTGAGTCGAATTAATTCTGATTTAATTCAGAATTTGGTGGGCCTTTGGGCTCATTTCTCTTCACCTCCTTTAGGAATGGTCCTGCAAATAAATTAAACATTTAATTAGGACAATGCAAAGTTTATTCTAAAATAAGTATGAAAATATGATAATAAATGTGCAACATTAGTGACCAATCACACCCCTCATACCTATCTTTTGCTCGTCCTCGAGCAAAACAACTAAACTATACTAAGGATTATTAGACCACTTTCGCAGGTCGCGCGATTGCAGTGAGCATGTACAACAAGCCGTTAAACCTCTAGGTTTGCCCTAGAGGACGAGTTTTATCTCGTGAGGGTTTTCAGTGGATTACACCCACAAAATCCATAAAGAAAGAGAAACAAAGAGTTAGTATTTTCGAAAAGCATTTTGAAAGAGAAAAATATTTGAAATATAACTGTAAGATTTAAGTAATCTATAAGTTATAGGAAAGCTGAATTTTTCATTCCTAAACTTAGTCTCTATTCAAAAATTTGTTATCAATCAAGGTAAGGAGTTAAATTGTACTTCTCATCTAGTCTATTACTTTATCCTAAGTCATATGCACCTTGTGATCGTGAAACTTTTGACTAAGGGTTCTTTAACTCTAACTCTAATGCCTTATTTATTTATATATATCTTTTGCGGCAATATTTCTTAGTTCTATTAGGCTTTCTAATCTACCCATGTAACGAGCCTTTAATTGATGACTCCCAAACAAAACGGTCTTAGGGCACCTGGTGAGAAAACACCCCAAGGACTTAAAGACTCGAGGAAACAAGGCCACAAAACTAAGGATTTTATTATATGGACCCCTTTTAGGCGTGAATACTTATGCTTTATTATGCACAGATACCCAGCTTAATCAGAGAATTTTATATTTTTATTCTTAAACTTATCAATCATCTTTCGCATAAGTATTAAGGCTTGCTTAGACCAAAGTACCTAGCTAATCAATAATTAGATTTGTTCATCTTTTTTATATTTTTTTCTTAAACTTATCTAATCATCTTTCGCATAAGTACTAAGGCTTGCTTAGGCCAAAGTACCTAGCTAATCAATAATTAGATTTGTTCATCTTTCGTAGATATTTTTTTCTTTTATATATATATATATATATATATATATATATATATATATATATATATATATATATATATAAGGCATAAGAATCTTTGTTTTTGAACCCTAAGTGTGTAAGTGTATGAAGTATGCATATTTCATTAAGGTAAAGATCAAGACTAAATTACTTTGACAAATTATCTTCCTAACCCTAAAAATCAAACAAATAATCTTATTTTGACCAAATTTAAGAAATCCTAATTTTGATTTTCCTATTCCTTAAAATTGACTTAATTTCTTACAAAAAATATATCAAAATATTGTTTCTATTTTCAAAAAGTTTTTCAAAGTAAAGAAAAATGTTAACTTTTTTTAAAAATAAAAAGAAAAACCTAAGTTATGTTAGAACCCTCCCCCACACCTATCTCATGCATTGTCCTCAATGAATGAATTAATGCATATATGCATGAAAAAGAAGAAAGGGAAGGAAAATGTTACCTTAAGGTGATGGTTCCGGTGGTGGTCTAATTGGTCCACGAAATGCGGCCCAATCGACTTTTCGTGGGGTTTGGAGGAACCCACCAGAAATCCCTTTAATATAACCCATTAAAATGATATATGCATGAATGATTTTTATTAAATATTTAACCCCATCTAATTTTCAAATTTCATAATTAATTTCGGAGTCAAATTTGTCAATCGCCTTGTCCCAAAATGGAGTGTCGAAAGATAGAATGATTGACTTGGACTCAGAAAGTACTAGAACTAATACCGACTCAGGAAGGTGACTTAAGTCAAGTAAAGGTTCAGGAGTCGAGATTGGTTCAAGAAATAGGCCCAAGTTAAGAAGTTAAAACTCAAGTCCACAGTTATTTTCCAACAATAGAATGTGACTTAATATTGGTGATTTAAGTTCAAGAGTGATAGTTGTGGGAATCAAAACTGACTCTAAAATATTACTCAAGTCGGGTAACAAAACATGAGTCAATATTGATTCGGGAATTTGAACTGGATTACAGATTTGAGAATCTAGGTCACATTTCTCACTGAGTTCAATGTCATAAAAATGGGAACTTGCCAATTTGTCAATAGGACTTTCAAAAGTATAAAATTGGTCAAGTTCAATATGATCATCAAAGATGGGTGATTCAATTTCATGATGAATTGGCACAGGATCCAATGTTGACTCGGGAAAAAGGTTGAAATCAGGTGAAGATACCAGAGTCATAATTGAATCAGGAAGTAGAATTGAATCACTAAGTGGAGGTTCATGATCATATTCATTATCAAGTTATATTTCAGGAAAGGAATAACTTGCCAAACTGTCAATATCATTTTCAAAATTTGGAGTTTGGGCAAGTTCAAATGATTGTTCTGAAATGGAACCTTGATATCCAAAACAACATGACCCTTCGGCTCTAACAGAATGGTTAGTGACATCAAAACTGGTCAAACGGTGGGAACTTAGAGATTGGACCATCATATCTATGTCACGATTACGAGCGTTTTGAGCCTAAGTCATGGCTTCAAGCATCTTTTCATAGTTGATTGGTTCATCGTTTTGTTGAAAAGATGAAGTGTTGTCTTGGAATTGGTGGTGAAATTGTGAGTCCATCAGATTTTGTGATTTTTCTTTGGACTCACGCATACTCAATTCCAAAATTGATGATTTTCTATTTTGGACTGGTGGAACTGAGTATGAATCTTGAAAATATTGTGGAGTAGGTGGATAAGGAGGACAAGTTGGTTGAAAATTGGACTCGGGGGAGGTGAATCCCCACTGACTTTGTGAAGAGTTGAAATTATCATGGAAATTATGGTTTAAGATTAGGGGCACGGGTTATATTGATTCGGATAAGACCAATCCGGCACATTAGGTTGGTTAAAGTTATGATATGCCGGGTTGGTAATATCCGAAAAAGAGGTCGATGTGTAATATGGATTACTATTAAAATTGGAAAAAATTGTTATTATAAGCCATATCATACAATAGAATACAAACAAAGAAAAAAACAAATAAGAAAACAAATAAAAAGAAAAAATTCTAAACTAAGTTAGGGTAGACCTATGACCTAGACGACTCCTAACTGGTTAGACTGTCCACGGGAGGTATAATGCAGACTTTGACCACAAGCTAATCAGCCAGGTCAGGGCAAGATTGGTGGGAGGTTATCCTTCAAAGACGTTCCTTAATTAAATAACCACCAACCTTCAGGCTTTCGGCCCTTAATCCCTTTCCTAGGCACTGATTTGGCAGGAGTCAAATTCCAACACCTTTCCCCCTTAGGATAATGTCCTAATTGAGTCCGAGATGTCTCTAGGGCCAACATCTACTCATTTTTAGTTAGGCTCGGGTTAGTGAGTGCTTGGAATCTGATTTTTGGGCCAAGGAAGGGTGATTAAATCCCAACCTTATCTTGTTATGGGGTGGTGCCCTTAAGATCAGTTTGTGCAAGTGCACAAGATATGCAAATAAGATTCACTCAAAGCGATGTAAATCAACCAAGAGATGAGTCCTATTCTAAATGCAATGCGAACGTACCTTGCTCCAGCACTCTTCAACAGTAAAATAAATGAATTGAAAAGACACGTGCCTAAAAATGCAAACGTCTAATCAATTTTTTAACTTTTTCAACAAATATTTTACTGTTGGTTTATTAGCAAGCTTATGGTGATGGCATATAAGAAATAAAGTTTGCAGAAAACTTTAATTTTTGCAAAGCAAGCAGCCCTGCAAAAAAAACAGTCAGTAGTGAACTCTTTCTTGCCGCGGAAACGCGGCCAGGGCCGAGTAAACGTGGCAATTCAGAGGGTACTTGGTCTCTGCTTTCTAGAGCAGAGGCCCAAACCACTTATATGTTACTGCAATCTTTTTTTCCTGCTTTTCCTGCCCTGTAACCTGCAACAAAGAAGAAAAATTCGTTTTAGTTCAAAAATTCAATAAAAACCGTTACCCTCCCCGGCAACGGCACTAAAATTTGATTGAAGATTAAATCTGCACATAAAATACAAAACTTTAGAACTTCAACATGAAGATGTGCAAGTTCTCAATTCTTACCGCTATAGCAAGTGGCTATGCGGGTTGTGATCTACAAGGAGGGTTAGCAATAGAAGCGTTTATGGTTTTTTTATTGAAATCTTTATGAAGAAAAATGAAGGTTCTTCTTTGTTTTAAGAAATGAAAATGAAAAAGAGTTAGGTTAAGTTAGAAAGAAAGCGATAGATGGAGAAGGTGGAGAAAATCAGAAAATGACTATGTACAAATGAATTGGAAAAGGATTTGGAAGATGAGGTGTTGGTGATTTAATCTACAGGAATAAAAGAAAAGAAAGAAAAATAATTACTTACCTTCTTTTTACCAAAAAGCTTACCTGAATCTTTGGCGACGATGTTACCTTGAAGTGGAGGCAATCAACGCATAGCCCATAAGAGTTGAGTATCGTCTCTTTCACATTACATCATCAAGACAACTTCAAGTATGAAATGATACAGAGAGACTCACATCCATCATCATGAGCTATCGGTGGCACGAGCAAAGGCAAGGCTCTTTCGATGCTTTTATACTCACTTGGAAGATAATTGTACCAAAAGAAGAGTGAAGTAGAAAAGAAAAAGAAGAAGAAAACTAAAACGAAGTACATACAAAATGAAAATACAGGTTTAATTTCATAACGTTAAAAGAAAGAAAGAAACCTTACACCCGTGTCACTCTCAGCACAAGCTTCATTCTTGTTCTTCTATGAAAGTCTGATCTCCTCTGAATTGCATAAATGAAAGCTAAAAATTACATGAAAAGAAAAACAAAAACCTACACTAAAAAATGGAAAACTAGTCTAAATCCTATCTCTGCATGGTCGTCCCCTTTTTCTCAGCTCAAACCAGTATTTATAAGAAAAAACCACAAGGGGGAATCCCGGGAAGATTGGGGTTTTCCGCGGCCAGGGTGTGGCCAGGTGGCCACACCCTGTTGGTGGGCTCCCCAGTTTCACGTACTGACTTTATCTTCAGCTGGTTTTCTCATTTAGGTCTGGGATTGTGACGAAATGGCCTTTTTCCTTGGCTTCAACCGATCGATTCTAGGAGGATTCTTCTCAACCGATTTTCATCCTCTCTGATTTTGCCCTGATTCACTGAGTTCGAATTAATTCTAATTTAATTCAGAATTTGGTGGGCTTTTGGGCTCATTTCTCTTCACTCTCCTTTAGGAATGGGCCTGCAAATAAATTAAACATTTAATTAGAACAATGCAAAGTTTATTCTAAAATAAGTATGGAAATATGATAATAAATGTGCAACATTAGTGACCAATCAAGAGGAGATTGGCTAAAAGAAAGAGCAGAATTCCTAACAAAAGGGCTATACTGATCTTCTGTTCTCTGATTCCCCAAACCAAGCAAGAAGGGAGTCTTATTAGGAGGCAGTTTGATCACCTGATCGATTGCATCATCAAAGGGATAAAGTGATCGCGCGCTGATCAGATTCCTACCGGCATATTTTTCCAGAAATCTCAGAGGAGATCTACTTGTAATTCTTCCTTTTATTACTTGTAATTTCGCTCCTCTAAATTTTTGTAAGTTTTCCCTTTGCAAATTAACTGAAAACACATTGTTCTGTTCGTGGGCTATTCGTGGGATCATGTGTCAATCATAGAACATCATTGGAATGTTCGTTAGGATCAGTTTGGGAGGAGTAGATCATGCGAAAACTCATCTAGAGTTTCATTTTGAGATAAAGATTCGATCTTTATTTAATTTGGATCTACTTTTTCGTTGATTTTTTGCATTGTTGTTGACACTCGAAAAAGGCAGAACTTCTGCATTCATTTCCAACCTGTCTGAACGACGTCTAACTTATCAACATCTACAAAAGATAAGTAGAAGACAAACTGATTACCAGAGACAAGGCAGCAACATGGACATTACAAATCCAGTAAAGCAAATAGTAAGCCACAGTTGCCTTTTGGAGAGACCCAAGCAGGTCTAAGATGCTAAGTTAGCTCAATACTTAGCAGCATAAGCCCAAGGTAAGCTTCATAGCTCCGCATAGAACTAACAGCATCGCCTAAGCTTGGTTGGTAGCCTCTCTTTGAGGCTAACTATTAGCTCGGCCTGAAACATCCCATTTAGCCCCGCCAGAGGCTGATCCAAGAGCTTCGCACTAGAAGCCTTATCCCTGGATGGTTTAGCACCGCTATAGGCTTGGTCATAGCTCCGCCATGAACTGAGTCTTAGCTTCGCATGAGGCCCTGAAGGAAACTTTGCCTGAAGCTGTGAGCTAAGTCTTAGCTTCACGTGATCTAGCTTCACATAATCCAGCTCCGCAGTGAGCTTTGCTAGTCATCAAATTGACCGTTTCAAAATCCCACGAGGGATTAATGGGTGAACCCCACTAATTTAGTGAGATTAATGCCACTTTAAGGGGGCGGTTACACCTGCCCACTTCGTCCCACATTAAGTGGAGACAATTAAGCCATAAACGGCAAGAGGGCATTCACACGGACCCTCCAGCTTTGCCAGATGCTCGCAAAAGCTTAACGGTAAGGCCATTTACGAGCTTTTCGTAAAGCTAATGACTGATTCAGCATTGCTGAATTCAAGTGGGCGGTTACACCCTACTTTTGACTATAAATAGTCCCTTACTGAACACAAAGAAGACAGAAAGGATAGATAGAGAAGAGATTGGCTAAAAGAAAGAGCAGAATTCCTGGCAAAAGGGCTATACTAATCTTCCGTTCTGTGATTTCCCAAACCAAGCGAGAAGGGAGTCTTATTCGGAGGCAGTTCGATCACCTGATCGATTGCATCGTCAAAGGGATAAAGTGATCGCGCGCTGATCAGATTCCTACCGGCACATTTTCTCAGAAATCTCAGAGGAGATCTACTTGTAATTCTTCTTTTTATTACTTATAGTTTCGCTCCTCCAATTTTTTGTAAGTTTTCCCTTTTACAAATTAATGGAAAATAAGATGGTGACTCCGCTGGGAAAATTCGTCTTCTAGCGTAACAAGGAGATAGTGTCGCAATGCAATAATCAATTCATGAGCCTGTCATTTTTGAAAACTTGGTCATTCATTTTGATCAAGAAAGATTCAAAGAATCGCTCTCTGAAAGTAGTCCAGTGTTCCACGCTCGGAAGCACAGGAAAATCTCGGTGGCTAAGGCTTCAGAGCAGAAGCCAACCTTAGCCGGGCGAGCAATTGGACGAGCCTCGCCCCAACTCCTCTCAGCCTCCTCCACAGAGGCTAAAAGTGCCTTACGCAAGGTCAACCAGGTTCCCTTCGAACCTAAAACTTCGCTTCCCAAGCAGACGAGGAAGCTGAAGAAGAAAGCTCCGTGTGAAGCTTTAGGCGAAGTTCCACCAGGCGAGCGCCACCGCAACTTCGCCTATCACGCAAAGACAAAAGTAAACTGCCTATCCAGTTTGGCAGCTCCGCTGAGGCCATTAGCCATGAGGCTAGATTAGTAACTCTGCCTTCGCCTAATCTAGGAGCAGTAACCCCTTGTGCCAACCTCGTTCTCACGAGTGAACTTACCGATGGCTTGGCTAACACAGCGCCAGTACCTCAGGGTACGATCGAAGTTCTTAGGCACAAGACTGGAACTAAAGTACTCAGCAGTGCTAGCCACCTTCGCTACAAGGGTGCGAACAAAGCACCACTGCGTGCTTTGCTCTCAAAATCTTCCAACGCTAAGTCCATTCTTCATAGCAGAGTTAGGGGATCATCCCTGGGTGCTGATAGTGATGCTTATGCAACTTCAGTGCCTAACGGTGCTTCTAGAGTTCTTAGTCATGAAGCTAGAACTAAAGCACTATGCAGTGTTGATCGCCTCTATGGTAATGCAAAGAATAAGGCCTCGTCCTGTGCTTCGCTTCCAAAGCCTGCGGGTGCCAAGTCCGCCCCCTGCAAATACAGCTTTAAGCAAAAAGGTGATTTCAAAATCACCTGAACAGTCCAGTACGCGCTCTGTCTGGGTCTCCGCACTGGATCGCTTAAACTCAGTTAATCTCGACCTGCGAGAGTTCTTAACTAACAAGCGGAAGTTAGAACTACTCCAAACCTCTCCCTCTTATTGTGAACAAGTGGGATGTCAGCTGGTGATGGTCCATTCAGTTCATTGCCGACTAGGACCAATGCCCACCACTTTTCCAAACCGACAGTCAGTTTTTAATCGACTCTCGGTGCGGGATCCTACGAAGTATCACAAAAGGAACAAATCGCGAAATCTATCAGATTTGCCCTCTGCATCCATCAACATAATAGGAAGGGGACGTGAACCGTATAGGGATAGGCAAGCACTGTGTGGTGCTAACTCCCCTTCATTAAGTTCTCCAGACCCGGACTATAGCCCAGGCTTAGGCTAAGTCTTGGTAGACGAAAAAGGTATGTTCTGAAGCACCAGATCTAGGTCGGCAATACCCTACAATTATGAACAGCCATCCTCCTCGACTGGAGTAATATCAGCAGAACCATTGGGAATTTATTCCAATGGCCTGATGATGAGGGGGAGATAGTGTGTATGCCTCTTCGGCAACAGTCAGCTCGATACGAACAGATAGAGTGTCAGTGCATATGACTGATAACGGTAATGATGACCTCCGTCGACGGTTGGAAGCTCAGTTCAAACCTCCAAGGCCCAGCAAGAATCCTTGGATAACATTCAACAGATGCTTGCTCAACTCCTCAGTAACTGAAATAACAATGATACCGGGAGTAATCATAATGAGGAAGAACATAATGATGAAGTGTAGCCTAAGACTGAGAAGTCAAAGGATAGTTCTTCTATGGATGTTGAAGTTCTTAAAAGCATCCAAGTTCAGATCACATCCCTAGCCCAAAGGGATGAACTGAAGAAAGTAGGGGCATCCGTCCTTACCCCTTGGAATGAGATTCAGTATCATACCCGCCAAAGTTCAAGCCACCAACGTTACATACGTATGATGGTAAGAGCTCGCCAACCAGCACATCTATTACTGATCGGGGAAAACCGCGCACAAAAAGCGTATGTTTTGAAATGAAGATTTAAAGTGTGTGTGCTTTGGCTTCCTCGATACTTCCGTTATAGCATAGAGGCTAAAACGAGTCGAATCCACAAGGACGGGAGGCGATAGAAGTTTTACCGATTGATTCACGTGTTTGTTAAAAGTTCTTCAAAGTTTTAAAGAATGAAAAGAAAGGAAAAGAAAGAATGAAAAAGAGAAGTACGGTGAAACACAAAGAAGTGGGAAACATAGAAAAGAATGATTTTTTGTAGTTTTGTTTATATCTAAAATAAGTGAAAGAGAAAGAAAACTCACGGCACTAACTACTAATGACTCCACCAACACGCTAACCTCTTAGTGATAGTTGCCTCACACGTATCATTGGCCATCACTAGTCCTTGGTTCAAGAGCGATTCAAAGCATGGCTCATATGTAACTCTTCACAACCCAATTCAACAAACAAGTATAAGCTACACTTACATCATCAAAACCCAATAAGAGCAAGCATGAAATAAAGTAATGTTAGCTTGTTCGTGGTTAGGAAGTTAGAGTGTTAAGTCCATCATCATGAGCCATCAATGGCTCTTGCAAGAGCAAGGCCAAACCGAGGCTATTAGATTCATGTGGATTATCATAAAAGAAGTTAGACTAGTTGGTGGTTAGTAGTTAGAGCCATGAGAGAAAAGATTAGCTACACATGTAAAAGAAGTTAGATAGAAAACAAAGAGAGGTAAAGAGAGCACCTTTCATAGCTTGTCACCTTCTACTACAAGTACTCTTACATTCCACTCATGTATCACTCTTTCTCCTAATACAAGATCTAAAACAAAATGGAAAATACAATGGGGAAGAAGAACTAACCTAAACTAAACTATTCTAAATTATAACAAGAATTGAAAACTACTCCTAAAACTTGCATATACTCTGCATATCTCCTCTCATAAAACCCCAGGGGGGTATTTATAGCCACCAGGGAAGAGGAGAGCCAGCTGGAAACAGCTGGCCAAAAGCAAGGGCGCAGCCTCGCCCACATGGCCGCGGAAACGCGGCCCAGGCCGCGTTTCCGCGGCCAGCCTGGAGCCGCGCGCGCGGCGCTTCTAGCCGCGCGCGGTCCAGTCTGTCTTCTGTTAGATTCTCTGCCCAGAATCGTCTTTGTAGGCTCTGGTTTGTACAGAATCACCACTCTAGGTCAATGGCTATCTTGAATAGGTTTTTAATCACTATTAAATGGTGATTTAGAGTCTTCTTCTCCATTGCACACCATGAACCTAGAATCAAGCAAGCAAGGTATTATTAGCAGAATTTATTATCAAATAAATGTGAGAATGTGATGAAAATTATGCAAAATTAGAGACTAATCAATTACTTCCGGTCTCAGACCAGTAAAGTTATAGATAATGATGAAATTCTGGTTAGACTATTCATTGGCACCCTAAGGGGGTAGCATTTGACTGGTTCTAAAGCCTTCCTCCAGGCTCTATCAATTCCTAGATTGACTTAGAGACTCGATTTCTTTTTCATTTTTACGAGGACGACACCGAGGTAACCATGGATAAACTCCTCTCCACTGTACAGAGGAAAGGAGAATCTATCCGTGACTACATTGAGCGGTTTAGAAATTTATCTCTGATGTACCCAGCAGGGATGCCATTGCCCATGCTCGTGCAGACATGTAGGCATAACTTTCTGAACTAAGTAGAGATTCGTATTGGAGCTGTCAAAGCCCATATGTGGAAGGAATTAGTCGAGCAAGCTAAAATAGCCGAAAATTCAGGTAAAAAGTTTGAACCATCTACCCCTAAAGGCAAATGGAGCATGAATAATAAGGGGCGCGGCGACATGGCACAATCTTTTCAAGTCAAAGGGAAAAAGACCATGTCCGTCGAACTGTCAGGTGACGTTCCTTCAAAGACCAAGAAGAGCGGCGTCAATAATTAGGAGTTTAAGTTTCCTCCGAAATAATACTTCTTCAAATACGAGCAGGTGGTTACAATATTCTATTTACTCCACAAAGGGAATAAATTGAAACTGCCAGAGGCTCGATGCCATAACAAAGTAGGACGCACAAACGATCCCAACTATTGCCTCTTTCATAGGATGGTCCATCATCCTACTAATAAGTGCTTTGTCCTCAAGAACAAAATTCAGGCTTTGGTCGATTCGGGAGTTTTGACTCTAAAGTCAGAACAAAAAAAGTCACTCCAAATATGGTGACCCTTGAGTTCTGCAAGACCCCAAAAGTCATAGTTCCTGATGGGTCCTTTCCAATCCCTGAAGCATAGCTGGAGATAAACGATCCTTCAGCTAAATATCAGGAGATTAAGGGTCTCATCCCCTTAACATTAAAAATGAGGGAGATCATGTGGATACACCCAGATCTCGCCTAAGACAAACAGTGGGATTCAAAGAAGTCCAGGTCAAAGGGCAAATCTTGTAACGTTATCTCTGTCTTGCCGGATGACGACAATGTGACATCAGCTTCTCTTCACGATTCTGAAGGAGAAAGGCACGCTTGCATAGTGCAGACTGATGTACCTCAGTCGATGGGTACTCGATCCGAAAAACCATTCTTAAATAGTATGAGAGAATTACTGATGAGACACAATAGCAAACGACGTCAGTACAAGTACCCATGATAGCCCCGGTCCTGACCTCGAGAAAAGAGAAGCAAAAAAAGACCGATTTGACCATGTCCTGAAGAAACCTTCAGGCCTGGGACTTAACAACCCTTTTCGCTTTGACATATTGGCCCAGCTGGCTAATATCCCCGCTCGTATCACCATACACGAGCTGTGTCGCCTCTCGAAGGAGACAAGAGAAGCACTCAGGGATGCATTGGCTATTTCAAAATCATTTCTGGCACATATGCCAGAAACCCCTAGAGATGACACTCAACCCTTGTGTTCTGAATGTCATCATGTGCAGTTGAAAGTACCTGCTATTGCTTTCACAGCTGAGGACATGCTTCTAAAGGATAACAAACACGATCGACCTTTGTACTATACCAGATACATTGATTCGACATGCATTGAAAGAGTACAGGTTGATCCAGGATCTGCACTCAGCATTATCCCAAAAGATTCCTCTACTTTCTAGGAATACCACAGTATCGGTTGTCCGCAACCACTACTATGATATATGTTTTAACGTAGGGAGTAGCCACCCACTCGTAAAATTTGACTCCGTTGCCGAATCGGGAATCTGAATCAGAAGTGACGTGTTATATCATTGACGCTGACACCTCATATAATTTGTTGTTAGGACGACCTTGGATCCACACTAACTGGATTCTTCCCTCTAATCTTCACCAATGCTTCAAATACGTGGAGGATGATACAATGGTACAAACGGTGTTCGCTAAGAAAACAACCATTCAAAGGGGTGAAAAACTTCTTTACTGACGCTCTCCTATATCAGGGCATCGATAAAACATCAAAAGACCCATTGCCTGACAACGACGACAGTGGCAATGAGGCAGATTCAGAGCCTAAAGGAGACTGATTGATCTCTAATGTTGCATATTTAATATCATATTTTCATACTTATTTTAGAATAAAAGCCTGCATTGTCCTAATTAATTGCTTAATTTATTTGCAGGCCCATTCTTTAAGGAGATGAACAAAAATGAGCCCAAAGCCCACAAAAATTCTGAATTAAATCAGAGTTAATTCACACTCAGTAAATCAGGAAAAAATCAAGAGGTTGAAAACTGGTTGAGAAGAATCCTCTCAGAATCGATCGGTTGAAGCAAAGATCAAGCAAGTTTGATTCAGATTCTGACTGGATACATTTTAGTATTCGAATCATAACTTTTGCTACAGAATCTCAATTCTGATGATTCAAGATGATCCAGAAAGCAGACTGACAGAGCTATAACTCTTATGTTGATCATTATTTCTAATTCTGTCAGTTGTTAAGTGATATTCAGCAATCAACAAGCCAACAAACAGCAGATCAGAACTGAATATCCACCTCTACCCCCTCCATTTCTCCTATAAATACCTGCACTCAAAGGCAAAAGGGAGGCCAATGCAGATTAGGATTTTAGACTAATTTTTCCATTTTGTAGTTTAGTTTTATGTAACTTGTATGTAGCTTAGGGTAGGTGATGATTCATGTAAGTAAGAGAGAGAGGCTGATGTTGAGAGTGACACCGATGTACTCCTCCTCCTTTCTTTCATTGTCTCAGTAAGCAATAAAGGTAACATTTGTTTATGTTTGTATCTTTACTTTACATTTGTTTTGCTTTTCGTTTCCCTCTTCTACTTCACCTTGGTTTTATGTGTTGAGTCTACAAGTGAAGTCCAAAGCATGTATCACTAAGCTACGTGAGAGCCAGCGATAGTTCATGAAGACGATCTCCTCTTCCAAGCTTCGCATCACTTCGTACTTCATATGCTTGACGATATAATGTGCACGGGGACTGAGTTCAAGTTTATGATCTATGCGTTGAATGCCTCCGAAGCAAAGGTAGAACTTGCGCAGGTTTCCAAGTAAGTCATCACCAAACTAGGTAAGTAATTCTTAGCTTTCTTTCTTTTCTTTTATCGCTATAGTATAGATCGCCAACACGATTTCTTTCACCACTTCTTTCCAATCGTTTCCATTCTTTTCCTCCACTTCAGTTGTACATATTCGCTTCATTGTTTTCTGATTTTCCACCTTCTTCATCTCTCGTTTTCTTCTTACTTTAACCATTAACTTTCTTTTCCTTTTTCTTAACTTTAAAAACAGAGAAGAACCTTCGCTTATTTTCATAAGATTTCAATAAAACTGTAACGCTTCCATCGCAAACCCTCCTTGTGGATCACGACCCGCATAGCCACTTGCTATAGCGGAAGTATTGAGCACTTGCACATTTCCTTTCTTAAGTTCTATAATCTCGTATTTTTTGTGCAGGTTTAGCCTCAATCAGAGACACGCCAGCTACTTTGGTCGGTGAACCAATTGTAGCATGTTTCAGTAATCCTTAATGTAATAATCCCTCTGAGGATGATGATGAATGGGTGATTAAGGACAATGTTTGCTTTGATTATCTAGCAAGTGTTAAATTGTTTGAATCTATCACCAATAGCTCTCTACACATGTCCTTGCATAAACCAAGCATGCCAAGTACATTTGTGGAATGTGTGGAAGGGTCCGTCTTCGTGATCTCTCCATCCAAAAGGAGTCAATCACCAATAATATTCGGTAGAGCCCAACTACAATGGTCTACGGTCACAGATTCAAGTTCAGATTTATAGCCCCCGCAAATTTTCCATTATGCACGATCAGCACAACACATAATGAGAAAAATGGAATACAGCCTGCAGCATGGGAGTGGCCTGAATTTTGAAAAAGGACGATGTGATTTTCTACGTAATTTCATGCCGGAAGGGAAGCCGGCAAATTACTATGCTAAAACACGCAGGGGGTTGGGGTATGTTACACCTCCACCTTCTACATCGATTCGATCCAAAGACAACAAACCAATCCCATCACGCTCTGCCTCTTCCTTCGAGTGGGAGCCAGATGTCAGTGTGGGAACGATCTTCGAGAATCTCTCCATTAATATGAGTTCAAGTAGTCAATTGGAGCCTGCAGAAGCTATTGATGTTGAACCATAGGCTCAGCAACAGGATTTTCAGTGCGAAAAGCGATTCGAACAACGCGAACCACCTACTAAAGATAAGGTGATCCAAGTTAACTTGGGCAGTTAAGACCACCCTAAACCCATCTTTATAAGTGAGAGCTTATCACTTACGGAGAAAGAAGAACTGATTGTACTCGTAAGAGAGTATATCGATGTCTTTGCATGAAACTATGAAGACATGCCCGAACTTGATCCGCAAGTAGCCATGCATCGTCTGAATATCAAGCCTGATGCCAAGCCAGTCAAGCAACAACAACGACGATTTCGCCCGAACATTATTGAAGCTATTGAAGCCGAAGTCTACAAACTCATCGCATGTGGTTTCATACGGGAGGAACAACATCCAGATTGGGTCGCTAACATTGTTCCCGTTCTTAAGAAGAATGAAAAAATTCGGATCTGTATTGACTACCGCGATCTCAATACAGCTTGTCCCAAAGATGAATTCCCATTGCCCATCACCGATGTCATGATTGACAATACCTGCGGATTCGAAAGAATGTCTTTCATGGACGACTTTTCAGGGTATAATCAATTAAGATGTACCCAGGGGATGAGAAGCATACCACATTCCAGACACCGTTAGGGGTATACTGCTATACCGTGATGCCCTTTGGATTAAAGAACTTGGGAGCAACTTATCAACATGCGATGAGTATAATTTTTCGCGACCACCTCTGAAAGACGGTAGAATGTTTGTCGACGACATTGCTGTCAAAAGTCGCGATAAGAATGATCATCTTCATGACTTGAGAACAATGTTCGATATAATGCGAGCTCATCGACTGAAAATGAATCTGACAAAATCCTTCTTAGGGGTTTCGAGTGGTAAGTTCTTAGGATTCATTGTCACGTCAAAAGGGATCCATCTTTACCCGGATAAAGTCCAAGCTATCCAAAACGCACATCCACCTAAGAATCTCAAAGAACTTAGGGGCCTGCAAAGTAGACTAGCCTATATCACGAGGTTCATCGCAAATCTCTCAGGCCGTTGTCAATCGTTCACACGGCTCATGAAAAAGGGTGTCTCTTTTGTATGGGATCAAACCTCTCAAAAGGCTTTCGAGGATATCAAGAGATACCTCACTAAACCTCCGGTCTTAGTGGCTCCAACATCAGGAAAACCTTTTCTACTTTATGTGAAAGCTATGGACCATTCTCTCGGTCTCTGCTTGCTCAAAAGAACAATGATGGTCACGAACAGGCTATTTATTCTCTGAGCAGGACTCTGATAGGGGCTGAACCACGCTATAACCCTATTGAGAAGGAATGTTTAGCTCTTGTCTTTGCTATTCAAAAGACATGGCATTACTTGGTTAGCCAAGCCATACATGTCATTTCTAGAGTGAATCCTTTGCGTCTCCTCATGATGAAACCAGGATCACTAAATTCAAGATTAGCTAAGTGGGCCCTCATTCTGTCTCGGTACGACATGCTCTTTGTCCCTCAGAAGACAGTTAAAGGCCAGGCGCTTGCAGACTTCCTGGCTGCTCATCCGGTTCCGGAAAGCTCAAAACTTCATGAAGATATTCCAGATGAGGTCTTCGAATCTAATATAACTTCAGAAGATGAAGTATGGCAGATGTTCTTTGATGGAGCATCAAGAATAGGCCCTAAAGGCAAGATCATTGCTGGTGTAAGGGTTGTATTTATCTCATCACAAAATCATGTCCTTCCTAGGGCGTTTTCATTGACAGAACCATGTTCTAACAATGTGGCAGAATATAATGCTTTACTCATTGGCCTTCAGCTTACCCATGAAATGGAGGTACACTACCACGAAGCTTATGTTGATTCAAAACTGATTATTTATCAGGTGAAAAGAGAATATGAGGTTCGCCACAGAGATTTGGTACCGTATTATCATGCAGTCATCAAAATGGCTAATTTATTTGATGGCTTTTACATCGGTCATGTATCCTGATCCCAAAATACTAAGGCCGACACTTTGGCTGCACTATCAGTGACATTAGCCTTACCGATCGACAGGACGTATTATCTTACAGTGGCTACTCGACACCTTGTTTGTCCTAAACATGTGTTGAAAACAAGGAGGTCCATATCACCCGGACGGATTTTGAACCAAGAGATTCGTGATTTCCCCTCATTGATTATGCTTTGCATGATATATTGTCGGATAACCCTAAAGAACCAACGTATATCAGACGAAGGTCTCTCTGTTTCTACTATGATCCAATAGTAAAGACGCTCTACCGTCGCTTATATGATGGTATCCTCCTCCGTTGCCTTTCTAATTCGGAGGCGTGGAAGTGCTTAAAGAGGCGCACGATGGTATATGTGGATCTCATCAACCAGGTCCGAAGCTCAAGGATCGATTGCACAGGCTTGGATATTATTGGCCAACCATGATAGCCGATGCCATCAAATATGCACAAAGGTGTAAAACCTGTCAAATTCATGTAGACTTTGTACATCAACCTCCAGAATTACTTCAACCCATTGTCGCTTCGTGGCCATTTGAAGCATGGAGAATCGATGTCATAGGGTATATGAGTCCCTTATAAACAAAAGATCATCGATTTATCTTAGCAATAATCGATTACTTTTCAAAGTGGGCATAGGCTATACCACTTGTTGAAGTTAAAACTGCCAATGTGGTTAATTTTATCAAGCACCATATCATCCATCGATTTGGTGTCCCTAGGCGGATTATCCATGATAATGGTCCCCAATTTGTAAGCCAGGTATTCTCTATCGGTTCTGTGATAAGTACCGGATTCAGAATCTGGCATCAACTGCTTATAACTTTAGAGGATGAAGTATGGCAGATGTTCTTTGATGGAGCATCAAGAATAGGCCCTAAAGGCAAGATCATTACTGGTGTGAGGGTTGTATTTATCTCACCATAAAATCATGTCCTTCCTAGGGCGTTTTCATTGACAGAACATGTTCCAACAATGTGGCAGAATATAATGCTTTACTCATTGGCCTTCAGCTTACCCATGAAATGGAGGTACACTACCTTGAAGCTTATGTTGATTCAAAACTGATTATTAATTAGGTTAAAAGAGAATATGAGGTCCGCCACAGAGACTTGGTACCGTATTATCATGCAGTCATCAAAATGGCTAATTTATTTGATGGCTTTTACATCGGTCATATATCCCGACCCCAAAATACTAAGGCCGACACTTTGGCTGCACTATCAGCGACATTAGCCTTACCGATCGACACGATGTATTATCTTACAGTGGCTCTCGACACCTTGTTTGTCCTAAACATGTGTTGAAAACAAGGAGGTCCATATCACCTCGACGGATTTTGAACCGAGAGATTCGTGATTTCCCCTCATTGATTATGCTTTGCATGATATATTGTCGGATAACCCTAAAGAACTGACGTATATCAGACGAAGGTCTCTCCATTTCTACTATGATCCAATAGTAAAGACGCTCTAACCGTCGCTCATATGATGGTATCCTCCTCCGTTGCCTTTCTAATTCGGAGGCGCGGAAGTGCTTAAAGAGGTGCACGATGGTATATGCGGATCTCATCAACCAGGTCCGAAGCTCAAGGATCGATTGTACAGGCTTGGATATTATTGGCCAACCATGATAGCCGATGCCATCAAATATGCACAAAGGTGTAAAACCTGTCAAATTCATGCAAACTTTATACATCAACCTCCAGAATTACTTCAACCCATTGTCGCTTCGTGGCCATTTGAAGCATGGAGAATCGATGTCATAGGGTATATGAGTCCCTTATCAACAAAAGGTCATTGATTTATCTTAGCAATAACCGATTACTTTTCAAAGTAGGCATAGGCTATACCACTTGTTAAAGTTAAAACTGCCAATGTGGTTAATTTTATCAAGCACCATATCATCCATCGATTGGTGTCCTTAGGGCGGATTATCCGTGATAATGGTCTCCAATTTGTAAGCCATGTATTCTATCGGTTCTGTGATAAGTACCGGATTTAGAATCTGGCATCAAACGATTATAACCCTGCTGCTAATGGCTTGGCGGAAGCATTCAACAAGATAATTATCAAGCTACTCAAAAATTTCATTTCATCAAATAAACGAGACTGGAGTGAGAAGCTTGGTGAATGTCTTTGGTCCTACCAAACTATAGTTCGAACCCCGACAGGCAATACGCCTTTTTATTTGGTATACGTGTGCGAAGTAGTCATACCATTAGAAACCTAGATGCCGTCATTACGAGTCGCCTTGATGACCAGAATGACAAAGGATGACAATGATCGGTTACGTCTTCAAGAGCTCGAAGCCCTGGATGAGAAGCGACTGCAAGCTTAACAACATATTGAGTTGTATCAAGCTCGAATCTCGAGGGCCTTCAATAAGAAGTTAAGCAAAGGATTTTCCAGAAAAGAGATTTGGTTTTAGCTGTCAGAAGACATTTGATTATGACACACAAAGCCAAAGGCAAATTTCAGCCCAAATTGGGAAGGACCATTCGTGAATGAGGCAGTCTATTCAAATGGAGCATACCGCCTTATGACCCAAACGGTGATACGCTCATGATACCGATCGGAGGATTCTTAAAGAAGTATTATCCTTGATAGGATCCTTCTTATGATCAAGTTATCATTATACCTCTGATCAAGACCTTCAGACCTAAGATATATAGAAAGAGCGCTCCTCTCTTTCTCTAACAGGATCATACTACCATAAGCCAGTGTCGAGCCGATCGAACACCAGTTGCATCAAAGAAGAATCAAGGTTATGAACTTTGGTTTTAGCCTTATCACTCTTCTCTAGTTCATCATCGACTAGTGTCGAGCCGATCGAACACCGGTGACATTGCAGAAGAAACAAGGTGTCAAAGTTATTTTGGCCTTGTCACTCTTCTCTAGTATATAAACATGTACATATCTCCAACTTAGAAGAATATGTCATATTTTGAAGTCAAGCATGTCTAAGCCAATTTCAGGCAGAGGATTATTTAGCCTGACTTTTCTATGTATAATAGGGGCATACCTCCCTGCTCCTGTTCGATCGATCAAAGCTCGACCAACGACAAAAGAGTCCCAACAATCAAAATAAATGAGTTTATCTGATGACTTATCAAACCAAACTCATTAAAGAAGGTTCATGACACATTCTTTTGCAGAACCTTTCAACTGTTTTCACATTCATATCAAAAATATGTGACCGATCGAATGAAAGGTCAAAAGAGTTTAGCTGATGACTTGTCAAGCCGAACTTATTAAAGAAGGTTCGTGACATATCCTTTTGTAGAATCTTTTCAATATGGAAACGAGATAATGATTGACGGAGGGTCAACAAGGAAGGATAATCTTTACATAAAGATCTCGCGAAATTCATCAACAACTCACCTACAGAGCAAAAACCCAGAGGAGGCATTACGTTATTCGAAGTAACAAAATGATCCAACGCCTCTAAACGGCTAAGGATAGAGGAAAATGTTGGCTCTTAAGCCCAATATAAGTCCTCGACAACTCATCATGCTGAGAGAAATAGCATGGCTAGCCCAACATAAATGGTAGTTGGTAAGGCATATCAAATCCGTTGACAGCTGAGGATTTGCTAAAAATCTTAAGGGACCTGTTCCCATTTGATTCCTCTCCAAAATCGCTTACCAATTCCTATCCATGGAATGGTAGGACCACATAAGAAGGTATTCATTTTCCTAGTGAAATGAAGAGTCAAACCTATCATGTTATATTAAATCTCTGATAGTAAGTCTCTAACCTACTCCCCTGTAGATAAAACTAACATCCCTGCGAATCTGGTTAATATCCCTAGCAAATTAAAACTCCATCCTTGTCATGTTAACATTACACCTCTTACAGGCTGTTTTACAAATCTCGTTCTAAATTCCCATGGAGTTCTATTGATGGGGGAGATTTCTGTCTCCTCGTTTTAAAATACCGCAAGTGCACGGTCGTTCAATGTAGCACTTGAGGGTCGGTCCACAGGGACAGGTGGTTCTTTTGGTTTCAGCACTTCTAGACGAATCGAGTGAAAAGTTTTTTGTGGTTTGTTCTAAACTAAATGTCAATCTAAGGAAGCAAGCACCTAGGATTGAATCCCCTAAACTATCATCAAGCAGTCAATTTTGGTGTCCATACTGGTTTGTTGTCACTTCCTAAAACTCTACTTCTAATAGGCAAACTAAGTTTGAACACTAGTTCTAAGCAAGGGTATTGTCTGCATCACATAGTCCATCAAAGGTAAATAAAATGACTAAATAAATTAAAAGCAGAAAAACCAGTAAAAACCCTAAGCGTGAACCATTGACTATTGATACATACCTTGTCAAATAACTAGTGACTCTCGAAATAATCTCTTAAAAGTTATAGGTCAATTGGTGTGTGCAACAGTCCTAAATAGGAGACCAATTAATGATCACATGAATTTAGGTTAGGTTCATCTCCCTAAATACTCGCGGGGATTTAGCTATGCATGATACAACTAACAATGACAGAATCTCATAAATTAATCATACTTGAACAACTAAACTAATTAATACAATTAAATCAGTTTAAAATTATCTAAATTTAATTAATAATTATTGCAAACATTAATTAATTAAACTACCAAATTAAACTAATTAAAAAAATAAAATACTTACCTTGCAGGGACGCCCAAACTGGGGCGCCCTGCCTCTTCAAAATGGGGCGCCTGGCGCCCCTTGCTTTTCAAATGGAGGGCGCAGAGAGTGCGCCCTCTGTTTTCAAATGGGGGCGCCAAGCCCCCTTGGTTGTACAGAGGCGCCTGTAGGCGCCTCTGTAGATTTTCTTTTTCTTTTTTTCTTTTTTATTTTTTTATCTAATTTGCAGGATTAAAATAATACTAAAAGGAAGAGAAATTTTAGGAAGAAAATAAAATGCTTTAAATAAAATTCTTTACCTCTAAAATTGAGATTGCAATTAGAAGAGGCCTCCATGAGATGAAAATAACTTCTGAAGAAATTGCAGAAATTTGAGAAAGTGGTCAAAATCCAAGGCCCCCCAAACCCTAGACATTACATCTATATGTATAGCCTAGGGTTTGGCTATTTTACATAAAAAATCTACCACAAATACAACTTTACACAGAAAAGAGAATAACAATTTACAAATTAGAATTTTAGCCATAATTTGCATTTAAGTCCTGAACTTTTGTGAAACTGCTTCTCAGCTCCTACTGGATTCCAACTTCTTTGATTTAGTTGTAACTTTCTTGCATGTGATCTTCAATAGCCGTAGAGGAGTCCTGGCAATATCAAATCTTCCATTAAAGTTCTTTTTTTTTGGTTGGCCACTCTTCTAAAATGCTAAATTACAGTCTTTTCTCCTTTTGGTAACATGTACTGCAAAACCACTAAAAGACTCGAATAGCATTATTTATATACGAAGATATAGATAAATGAGAGTAATAAAATAGTATAAATTTATGTCAATCAAATAACCCCGCACCTATCTTTTGCTAGTCCTCGAGCAAAACTAATAAAAAAAATAAGAAAAACTAAATTACCCTAACTCACTTTCGTAGGAATCACGGTTGCTCTTAGCATGTGCAACAAGCCGTTAAACCCCTACGTTCCCTCCTAGAGGACGAGTTTTTCTCGTGAGGGTTTTCAGTGGATTACACCCACAAAATCCAAGAAAGTTAGAGATTATGAAATAAATAAAAGTAAAATAAGGATAACCGAAAATCAAGAAAGAAAAACAAATCACCTTTTTTTAGTTAACTAGCTAATAAGATCATCAATTTCCGTGAGTTTCATTTTCAAGTAAAACCTCAATTCAGAAATCATATTGGCTATAAAATAAAGTCTCAAATCCAAATTGTACACCACCTGTCCTAAGTTTCAGATCCTATGTACCCCGTGATCGTGATGTAGTTCTTAAGCTTGGGAATATTTAATTACAACATTCATATTTTTTTTTGTGATAAATTTTTTTCCTTCTTTTTCTTTGTTTTAAGACTTTTTTTTTAACTATCTTTCGCGTAGATACCGAGGCTTCCTGAGGCCAAGCACCTAACTAATTGATAATCAAAATTATTATATTTTTATAATGTCTTGTCCTATTAGGCTTTCTCAGCTACCCATGTAACGAGTTTTGGGCCAATGCTCCCAAACCGGATGGTCTTAGGGCAATAAGTGTAAAGACACTCCTACGGACTTAATTACTCAAGCAACTGAGGCCACATGACAGACTTATTAATATATATTTTACTATATAATAAATCTTTTTTTCTTTGTTTTTTAAATCAATATCCCAAGCCTATGAACTAATAGTATAAGTGTTATTGGGTAAATAATCACTTAGACTAAGTTTAGATGGTATATACGTTTTAGATTCTAATCTTTATTTTAAGACTTTATAACTCTTTCATCTTGATCTTACCCTTAAAATCCACTCATGGATACTAAATTACTCACCTACTAGCTAATCATTTGCAGAAAATTTTCAACTTTTTTTTTTTTCTTTTTTTTTTTTTCAATTTTTTTAAGACTCCTAAAAGAAAATAAAGATAAAGAAAGAAAGAACAAACCCTAAAAGCAAAACAAAATAAAAAAAACTCCTAAAAGAAAAAAATGTGAATCTCCCCTCACACCTAAACTGTGTCATGTCCTCATGCACACAAATGAATACAGAGATAAAAATAATGTAGCATGTAATTTACACATCCACAACATGCACACAATCATGATGATCATGCAATCCAAGCATACACAAGATATAGAAATATAAACAATATGCTAGAATTACAATACTCACAGTGTACTAGAAAATCAAGCTGTCGAAGCAACAAAAATTCTTCCTATGCGTGGTGGATGCCTCTTTGCTTATCCTGTATCACCTGTAATAAACTCGGCACATAGGTGAGAGAAAGAGAAATAAAAGACTCACTAAAACTGACTCAACTAACTAAAAGAGAAATAGAAAGACTCAACAACTAAAAGGGGAAAAAATTAAAATAAAAATAAACAAATATTTACATATATACAATTTCACAACTCCCCCACACATAGATCTTTCTAGGTCTATTCCCTCGAGCTCGCTTCCCATCATTCCAATGGTTTCTTTTTAATGGACAAAGTGGAGAGGTTAATTTTTTTGTCATCTTTAATTTCATCCTCTCCAGCTTGTTCATTACTTTCCTCCATCTCCTCTTTCTCTTCTTCCCATACCTCCTCACAAATTCTTCATTTTCACACAGTATAATTGGAGTGTCCACAATATGATTGCCTACAAATTTAAGCTCATCCTCAAACATCACCTCAAAACTTAAATCAACAATTTTCTTTGGAGGTGTGTAACTAACCAAAGCATCCCTAACCGATTCATTCAAATATATGAGTTCGTCTTCAAATAGGTTTTCAGAGCTTTGATTAATTAGAGATTCTTGAATCAAGTTTTGAAAAGTATGATCATTGGTTGGCTCATCGAAAGTGAAGATACTCAAATCGAGTTTTGTTTTTCTCAAAGGAACTCTAAACTCAAGATCCTCAACACAAGTTTTCTCATCATTGTGATCACACTCTTCAACAAAAAGCTCAACAAGAAACAAAGGCTCATTATTCATGTAGGCATCCTCATAATTTTGATCAGTGTGCTCCATTTTCTCCATATGAGTAGATACAATTTTTCGCTCCCCAACACTTGTCTTTTCACAGAACTTAGAAAATTCATCCTCAAATTTCTTTTGAAGCAAAAATTCATCATTGTCACATTTCTCTTCACAATAAGATTCAACTGGCTCCACATGAGTTGTATTGTAGCCAAATAATTTCTAATCACTTCATCCAGACACTGAGGATCATTATCACATTTGTACACCTCATGGACCTTCACAACTTCCTCAACAGGCTTCTCATGTTCAAGCTCTTCAAATTGATTAAGATGAAATAATGGTGACTCGAAGGGCGTCTCGATGGAATTATTAGACATGTCACTATGGCCAACGATTTGCTCTTCGGGTCTAACAGTTTGGCCTTTGTTCATTTTATGAAAGTTGATGTGCTCTTGAATGGACATGGGTCGAGTCGGTATTGGCTCAGGAACTAGTTGACTAGAAAAGGGATCCTTCTCTTGTTCACTAACCAACTCATTTGCTGGCCTGTTTAAGCAGTCTCTAATGTCATAGAGCACTTACTTTGAAGTTTGCCTGAATATTTCAAAAGCTTCCTCTAGTGTTGGTTCCTTGTCCACCGGATTGCCATTGAACTCAATTTGCGAAAGTTGATGGAACTCTTGAACTTGATCTGGACTTGTGGTTGAAACAGTTTGATTGAGATGAATCATTATCTTATCCATGTGAGCACATGCCTTGATTAACTGCTGATTGGTTTCAACTATAGTCTGCTACATGGCTTCAAAACTCTTCTTTAATGCGTTTTTTTCATGCTCATTGTTAAATCCTCAAGACGGAGTGGTGGTTCATTATAGGACCAATTAGGTTGAGAATTTTGATATGATTGGACCCATGAAAATTGAGGACAATTCCAACCCTCCGAATTCAATTTTGTTGGATGGGATTCGTTCGTAGGTCCTTGAATGTATGAAGTTAATTTTGACCTAGTCCCAATGAATACCCTACCGAAGGACATTGTTCAGAAGAGTGAGATGAATTTTGACAGTGATAGCACCAAATGGGAGAATTATATGTAAAAGATGGTATAATGGGTGGATGTCATCATGAAAGGTAGGAAGAGGAGTTGGTGGATGAAAAGGAGGGTATGGCCTATAGCATGGATCGTAACCAGATGAGTTTTGATAGGCCATGGGGAAAGAGTTTTTTTAAGAGAATTTTTCTTTAAGTTTTTACTTCTTGAATTTTTGAATTTTGAATTTTTTTTAATCCGGTAGAAGTGTCAAAACTAAAGATAGAACACCGTGTCCTCGGCAACGGCGCCAAAAACTTGATGGGGTAGATTTTTGTCTCCTCGTTTTAAAATACCGCAAGTGCACGGTCGTTCAATGTAGCACTTGAGGGTCGGTCCACAGGGACAGGTGGTTCTTTTGGTTTCAGCACTTCTAGACGAATCGAGTGAAAAGTTTTTGTGGGTTTGTTCTAAACTAAATGTCAACCTAAGGAAGCAAGCACCTAGGATTGAATCCCCTAAACTATCATCAAGCAGTCAATTTTGGTGTCCACACTGGTTTGTTGTCACTTCCTAAATCTCTACTTCTAATAGGCAAACTAAGTCTGAACACTAGTTCTAAGTATAGGGTATTGTCTGCATCACATGGTCCATCAAAGGTAAATAAAATGACTAAATAAATTAAAAGCAGAAAAAGCAGTAAAAACCCTAAGCGTGAACTATTGACTATTGATACATACCTTGTCAAATAACTAGTGACTCTAGAAATAATCTCCTAAAAGTTATAGGTCAATTGGTGTGTGCAATAGTCCTAAATAGGAGACCAATTGATGATCACATGAATTTAGGTTAGGTTCATCTCCCCTAAATACTTGCGGGGAATTTAGCTATGCATGATACAACTAACAATGACAGAATCTCATAAATTAATCATACTTGAACAACTAAACTAATTAATACAATTAAATCAGTTTAAAATTATCTAAATTTAATTAAACAATTAATTGCAAATATTAATTAATTAAACTAATCAAATTAAACTAATAAAAAAAATACTTACCTTGCAGGGGCGCCCAAACTGGGGCGCCCTGCCTCTTCAAAATGGGGGCGCCTGGCGCCCCTTGCTTTTTAAATGGAGGGCGCAGAGAGTGCGCCCTCTGTTTTCAAATGGGGGGCGCCAAGCCCCCCTTGGTTATACAGAGGCGCCTACAGGCGCCTCTCTAGATTTTCTTTTTCTTTTTTTATTTTTTTATTTTTTTATCTAAATTGCAGGATTAAATAAAACTAAAAGGAAGAGAAATTTCAGGAAAAAAATAAATGCTATAAATAAAATTCTTTACCTCTAAAAATTGAGATTGCAATTAGAAGAGACCTCCATGAGATGAAAATAACTTCTGAAGAAATTGCAGAAATTTGAGAAAGTGGCCAAAATCCATGCCCCCCAAACCCTAGACATTACATCTATATTTATAGCCTAGGGTTTGGCTATTTTACATAAAAATCTACCACAAATACAACTTTACACAGAAAGAGAATAACAATTTACAAATTAGAATTTCAGCCATAATTTGCATTTAAGTCCTGAACTTTTGTGAAACTGCTTCTCAGCTCCTACTGGATTCCAACTTCTTTGATTTAGTTGTAACTTTCTTGCATGTGATCTTCAATAGCCGTAGAGGAGTCCTGGCAATATCAAGTCTTCCATTAAAGCTCTTTTTTTTGGCTTGGCCACTCTTCTAAAATGCTAAATTGCAGTCTTTTCTTCTTTTGGTAAACAAGTACTGCAAAACCACTAAAAATACTCGAATAGCATTATTTATATACAAAGATATAGATAAATGAGAGTAATAAAATAGTATAAATTTATGTCAATCATCTATGACATATAATCTTTCTTGAGATTCATATTCTTAGCTCCCTAGTGAGTCTCCAATAGACCCTCTTCAGAGTCTATTATTTTCTTCTCAGTGTCCAATGGACTTTCTTGGTTGTCACGTTAACAATACGCCTCTGACAATTTCTTCAAAAAAAAATATATATCCAAAGGAGATATTAATTTTCCACAGAATTTATGATCAAACCTTATTACCCCCGATGGGATTATTTCTTTTACTATTATGTCCAGCTTGTCATCTCTAAACGACAAGTCTTCGGGTCTGGTGATTCCTAATCAGTTATGTCCAGTTTGTCACCTCTGAACTGACGGATATCCAGATCTAACTTTCTAGGTCGGTAGAGACTCTTCTCGCTGTCATGTCCAGTCAACCACCTCTTAACAGCGAACCCTCTTTTCTAGCAATTCCTAACTGTTATGTCCACGTTACCTCTGAACAGATAGATGCCTAGATCTCTCCTTTTTTTTGGTACTCTAACTGTCATGTCCAGTCAACCACCTCTGAACAGATGAGTCCATAACTTTGTTCTCCTTTCCACTATTAAGGCCAGGAGCTCTTACTGTCATGTTAACATTAAACCTCTGAATAGCTGATTGTGAATCTGAGGTCCCTTAGTTGGTCATGTCCAGTCAACCACCTCTGAACCAACAAGAGTCCAGATTCAATCCATCTCGGCAGTCCCTGGTGGTCTACCTGCCAAGTTAATACGACTACCTCTGGCAGCGGATCTGAAGTTTAGTGCGTCTTAGTCTATTGATTGAGTTAAAACCTACACACAAATACAGAATTTCAGAACTTTTAAATAGTAGTGCAAGGTGCTCAATTTTACCGCAATAGCAAGTGGTTATGCGGGTCGTGATCTACAAGGAGGGACTAGCGATGGAAGCTTTTTAGTAAGTTCTCTTTCGGGCTACAACCGTATGGTTAAAGTTCTTCTTTAGTTCTTTAAAAGAAAAAGGAAAATTTGAGTTAAAGTTAAATTAGGAAGAAGATGGTAGATTAAGAAGATGGAGAAAAACATAAAATAGACATATACAAAGAAATTGAAATGAGTGATGAAATAGTTAGCTGTTGTTGGTGTTAGTGATCTAAACTAAAGAAATAAAAGAAAAGAAAGAAAAGATTAAAGAAATACTTACCTCCTCTGATTAATGACTTGCCTGGAACCCTTGCATTTTTTACGTTACTTCGGAGGTGTTCAAAGAATAAAACATAAGATCGAGCTCAGACTCCATTCGCATTACATCATCAAGACGAACTAGAATGAAATGATACAGAATCTTGAGGAGGAGAACATCATCATGTAATATCATTGGCACTCACACAATATGGCTATACTGATGCTTCTAGATTTACTTGAATGCTCATCATAACCAAAAGAGGAAAAGTAGAAAAAAGAAGAAGAAAACAAAGAAAAGACAAACATTAAAAAAATTTACCTTTCATTGCTTGCAGAAACGATGGAAGAAAGGAGGAGGTACATCGGTGTCACTCTCAACATAAGCCTCTCTCTTACTTACATGAATCTCATTCTAACCTATGCTTACAAAGAAATGAAAATTACATAAAAAGAAAATAAAAATTTACACTACAAAGAATGAAAAAGTGGCCTAAAATCTATCTCTCTGCTTGGTCATCCTTTTTTACAGTGAAAAACCTGCCTTTTATAGGCAAAAACCCAGAGGGGAGCGGCGTGATAAGATAGGGGAGCAAACGCTCCCCCAACTGAAGTAACAAAACCGCAAAAACGCGATTTTTTCCACGTTTTCGCAGCCTGGCTATGGCCAGGTGGCCACAACCGTGGGATGGTGCATCCTGGTTTCGCGTTCTGGCTTTATCTTCAGCTGGATTTCTCGTTACAGCTCCGAAATTGTGATAAAATGGCCTTTGATTTTTGGCTTCAACCGCTTGATTTAGGATGATTCATTTCAACCGGTTTTCAACCACTCTGATTTGCCAAGATTTGCCCTGATTCCCTGATGTCAAATTTATTCTGATTTAATTCAGAATTAGGTGGGCTTTTGGGCTCATTTCTCTTCACTCTCCTTTAGGAATGGGCCTGCAAATAAATTAAACAATTATTAGGAAAATGCAGAGTTTATTTTATAATAAGTATGAGAATATGATAATGAATGTACACTATTAGCGACCGATCACACCCCCATACCTATCTTTTGCTCGTCCTCGAGCAAAACAACTAAACAAAAAATTATTAGACCACTTTCGCAGGTCACGCGATTGCACTGAGCATGTGCAACAAGCCATTAAATCTCTAGGTTACCCTAGAGAACGAGTTTTGTCTCGCGAGGGTTTTCAGTGGATTACACCCACAAAATCCGTAAAGAAAGAGAAAAATGTTAGTATTTTGAAAACGCATTTTGAAAGAAAAATATTTGAAATATTATTTTAAGTTTTAAGTAATCTATAAGTTATAGGAAAACTGAATTTTTCATTCCTAAACTTAGTCTCTATTCAAAAATTTGTTATCAATCAAAGTAAGGAGTCAAATTGTACTTCACATCTAGTCTATTACTTTACCCTAAGTCATATGCACCTTGTGACCGTGAAAATTTTGACTAAGGGTTTTTTAACTGTAACTCTTATCCTTATATATATATATATATATATATATATATATATATATATATATATATATATATATATATATGGTGGTATTATTCCTTAGTTCTATTAGGCTTTCTAATCTGCCCATGTAACGAGCTTTTAATCGATGACCCCCCAAACCAAACGGTCTTAGGGCACCGGTGAGAAAATACCCAAAGGACTTAAGGGCTCGAGCAAACAAGGCCACAAAACTAAGGATTTTATTATATGAACTACTTTTAGGCGTGAATACTTATGCTTTATTAGGCACAAATACCCAGCTTAATCAGAGGATTTTTATATATATTTTTTCTCAAACTTATCTAATCATCTTTCGCATAAATACCAAGCTTACTTAAGCCAAAGCACCTAGCTAGTGAATAATTAGATTTGTTCATCCTTCATAGATTTTTTTATTTCTTTTACAAGACATAAGAATCTTTGTTTTTGAACCCTAAGTGTGTAAGTGTATGAAGTGTGCATATTTCATTAAGGTAATGATCAAGACTAAATTACTTTGACAAATTATCTTCCTAACCCTAAAAATCAAACAAATAATCTTATTTTGACCAAGTTTAAGAAATCCTAATTTTGATTTTCATATTCCTTAAAATTGACTTAATTTCTTACAAAAAATATTTCAAAATATTATTTCTATTTTCAAAAAGTTTTAAAAAGTAAAGAAAATGTTAAATTTTTTTAATAAAAAGAAAAACCTAAGTTATGTTAGAACCCTCCCCCACACCTATCTCATGCGTTGTTCTCAATGTATGAATTAATGCATGGATGCATGAAAAAGAAGAAAGGGAAGGAAAATACTACCTTAAGGTGGTAGTTCCGGTGGTGGTCTGATTGGTCCACGAAATGCGGCCCAATCGACTTTGCATGGAGTTTGGAGGAACCCACTAGAAATCTCTCTAATATAACCCACTAAAATGATGTATACATGAATTATTTTTTTTAAAAATTTAACCCCATCTAATTTTCAAATTTCATAATTAATTTCGGAGTCAATTTTGTCAACCGCCTTGACCCAAAATGGAGTTTGAAAAGATGAAATGATTGACTTGGACTTTGGAAGTATGGGAACTAATACCGACTCAGAAAAATGACTTAAGTCAAGTAAAGGTTCAGGAGTCGAGATTGGTTCAGGAAGTGGGTCCAAATAAAGAAGTTGAAACTCAAGTCCACATTCATTTCCCACACAATGGAATGTGACTTAATATTGGTGATTCAAGTTCAAGAAAGACAGGTGTAGGAATCAAAACTGACTCTAAAATATTACTCAAGTCGGGTAACAAAACATGAGTCAATATTGATTCGAGAATTTGAACTGGATCACAAATTTGAGAATTTAGGTCACATTTCTCATTGAGTTCAATTTTATAAAAATGAGAACTTGCCAATTTGTCAAGGGACTTTCAAAACTATGAAATTGGTCAAGTTCAATATGATGATCATCAAATAGGGGCGATTCAATTTCATTATGAATTAGCACAGGATCCAATGTTGACTCGAAAAAAAGATTGAAATCAGGTGAAGACACTGGAGTCATGATTGAATCAGGAAGTAGAATTGAATCATTAAGTTGAGGTTCATGATTATATTCATTCTCAAGTTCAATTTCAGGAAAGGAATAACTTGCCAAACTGTCAATGTCACTTTCAAAATTTGAAGTTTGGGCAAGTTCAAATGATTGTGCTGAAATGGAACCTTGTTTTCCAAAACAACATGACTCTTTGGCTCTAACAGAATGGTTAGCGACATCAAAACTGGCCAAACGGTGAGAACGTAGAGTTTTGACCATCATATCTATGTCATGATTACGAGCGTTTTGAGCCTGAGTCATGGCTTCAAGCATCTTTTCATAGTTGATTAGTTCATCATTTTGTTGCGATTGGTCTTGAAAAGATAAAGTGTTATTTTAGAAATGGTTGTGAAATTGTAAGTCCATCAGATTTTGTGATTGTTGTTTAGACTTACACATACTCATTTTCAAAATTGATGGTCTTCTATTTTAGACTGGTGGAACTGAGTATGAATCTTGAAAATATTGTGGACAAGGTGGATAAGGTGGACAAGTTGGTTGAAAATTGAACTCGGTGAGGTGAATCCCCATTGACTCTGTGAAGAGTTGAAATTATTCTGGAAACTATGATTATAAGATTGGGGGCATGGGTTATATTGATTCGGATAAGACCAATCTGGCACACTATGTTGGTTAAAGTTATAATATGCCGGGTTGGTAATATCTGAAAAAGAGGTCGGTATGTAATATGGATTATCATTAAAATTGGAAAAATTGTTGTTATAAGCCATATCACACAATGAAACACAAACAAATAAGCAAACCAATAAAAAGAAAAGAAAAAAAATCTAACCTAAGTTAGGGTAAACCTTAGACCTAGACGTCTCCTAACTGGTTAGACTGTCCACGGAAGGTATAATGTAGACTTTGACCACAAGCTAATTAGCCAGGTCTGGGCAAGATTGGTGGGAGGTATCCGCGCAAAAGCGACGGGCCTAATTAAGCCAAACCACCAGCCTTCGGGATTTCACCCCTAGATCCCTTTCCTTAGACACTGATTTGGCAAGAGTCAAATTCTAACACATTCCCCCTTAGGATAATCTCCTAATTGAGTCTGAGATGTCCCAGGGCCAATGTCTACTCATTTTTAGTTAGGCTTGGGTTAGTGTGTGAGGAGATTGTTTGTAGGCTAAGGGAGGGCAATGACTTTCCCACCTTATCTTATTTATTGGACAAGCCCTTAAATCAATTTAGTGCAGTGTACAAGTATATAGAAAAAAAGTAACATTCTAGCAATATTTCATACAAGAATGAACCTTATACTAAATGCTATGCATACATACCCTGGCTCCAGCACTCTTCAACAGTAAATAGAAAATGAAATGAAATAGACACGTGCCTAAATGCAAAGTCTAAATCATTTTTAACATTTACAATCAACTTTTTACTATTGTGTTGAGAATATATATACAGTGAGTCAAACAAGGAGATAAATGCTAGAGAAATTCAGATTTTCAATTCAGCCAACCTACAAAAATACAGGTTAGTATTTCACTCAGTTTTGCCACTAGAATATAGCAAATCTGAGGGCTTCTGGGCTCTACTTTCTTGAGCAGAGTCCAGGGCCACTTATATTTCCACTGCAGTAAAGATTCCTTGTTGTCAAACTTATACACCAAGAACAAAAAAGAAAGTTAACCAAAAATGTAAATCTAAAAGGAAAATAACTTACCATCCCTCCCCGACAACGGCACCAAAATTTGATTGAGTTAAAACCTGCACACAAATATAGAATTTTAGAACTTTTAAATAGTAGTGCAAGGTGCTCAATTCTACTGCAAAAGCAAGTGGCTATGCGGGTCGGGATCCACAAGGAGGGACTAGTGATGGAAGCTTTTTAGTAAGTTCTCTTTCAGGCTACAATGTATGGTTAAAGTTCTTCTTTAGTTCTTTAAAAGAAAAAGAAAAATTTGAGTTAAAGTTAAATTATAAAGAAGATGGTAATTAAGAAGGTGGAGAAAAACAGAAAATAGACATATAAAGAAATCGAAATGTGTGTTGAAAGAGTTGGGTGTTGTTAGTTTTGGTGATCTAAACTAAAGAAATATAAGAAAAGAAAGAAAAGATTAAAGAAATACTTACCTCCTCTAATTGATGACTTACCTTGAACCTTTGCATGTTTTACCTTGCTTCGAAGGCGTTCAAAGCATAAAACATAAGATCGAGCTCAGTCCCCATTCGCATTACATAATCAAGACGAACAAGAATGAAATGATAGGGAATCTTGAGGAGGAGAACATCATCATGTAATATCATTGGCACTCAAACAAACATGGCTATACTGATGCTTCTAGATTCACTTGAATGCGCATCATAACCAAAAGAGGAAAAGTAGAAAAAGAAGAAGAAAACAAAAGTAAAGACAAACATTAAAAAAAAATATCTTTTATTGCTTGCAGAAACGATGGAAGAAATGAGGAGGTACATCGGCGTCACTCTCAACATAAGCCTCTCTCACTTACTTACATGAATCTCAATCTAATCTATGCTTACAAAGAAACAAAAATTACATAAAAAGAAAACAAAAACTACACTACAAAGAATGAAAAAGTGGCCTAAAATCTATCTTTCTGCTTGGTCATCCTTGTTTACAGTGAAAAACCTGCCTTTTATAGGCAAAAACCGAGAGGGGAGAGGCGTGAGAAGATAGAGGGAGCAAATGCTCCCCCAACTGAAGTAACAAAACCGCGAAAATGCAGTTTTTCCCGCTTTTCTGCTGCCTGGCTGTGGCCAGGTGGCCACAGCCGGGGGATGGTGCATCCTGGTTTCGCGTTCTTGCTTTATCTTCAGTTGGATTTCTCGTTACAGCTCCAGAATTGTGATAAAATGGCCTTTGATCTTTGGCTTCAACCACTTGATTTGGGATGATTCATTTCAATCGGTTTTCAACCTCTCTGATTTGTCAAGATTTGCCCTGATTCCCTGATATCGAATTTATTCTGATTTAATTCAGAATTAGATGGGCTTTTGGGCTCATTTTTCTTCACTCTCCTTTAGGAATGGCCTTCAAATAAATTAAACAATAATTAAGAAAAAGCTGAGTTTATTTTATAATAAGTATAAGAATATGATAATGAATGTACAATATTAGCGACCGATCATCTATCATGTCCAGTTTATCACCTCTGAATAGACGGGTCCCTGAAATCAGGTTCACCTCCACTTTGTCATCATGTCCAGATCATCACCTCTGAATGACAAAATTTTGACCAATCATGTCTAGTTTGTCACTATTAACTAGCAAATCCTAAGCCTCATTTGTCTTAGTTCAGTAGGAACTATCATAGGTTGTGCTATCTAATTTATCATAACCAATTCACAAACCTAATGGTCTTTAATCTGTAATGTTAATATTTACCTCTGAACAGTAAAGATCGTCAAGCTCACTCTTTTCTATCCTCATCTCAACATGATTTGAGTCGAGTCATTTTTCAAATTTATAACTAATTCCATCGGTTCATCACCTTTGTCTAGATTAGTTATACCATTATTTCTTTTCATTTTAAGGATTGTAGTACAACTTGAAAGTAAGAATTGCAAACGTAGAAGATAAAACAAGTTGGAAGCACAATAGAGGAATAAAATAAAATTACTTTTTATTGATTCAAAAAGGGGGATACATGGATTACAAGCTACAAGGGTGCTTCATAAGACTTGATCCGTTCTTCAAGGATGGCCAACCTGTTCTTCCTCTCCACAGTAGCTCTGATGAATGCGTGTGATCACAACTCGGCCTCATTAAAGTTCGCTGTCTGGGACAGGCGAGCCTCAATTTCAGCTAAAATTTCCCTCTGTGCTAGCTCCTGTTGCAGTACTGATGTGGAGATTTTGTCTCCTCATTTTAAATTAACCGCAAGCGCACGGTCGTTCGATGTAGCACTTGAGGGTCGATCCACAGAGACAGGTGGTTCTTATGGTTTCGACACTTTTAGGCGAATTGAGTAAAACGTTTTGGGATAGTTTTATTCTGAACTATGTGTTAATTTAGAAAAGTCGAGCACTTAGGATCGAATCCCCCTAAACTAGAATCAAGCGGTCAATTTCGGTCTCCATACCGGTTTGTTTGTCACTTCCTAAATCTCTATTTCTAATAGGCAAACTAAGTCTGAACACTAGTTCTAAGCACAGGGTATTATCTGCATCACATGGTCCATCAAAGGTAAATAAATGACTAAATAAATTAAAGGCAGAAAAAGCAGTAAAAACCCTAAGCATGAACCATTGACTATTGATACATACCTTGTCAAATAACTAATGACTCTAGAAATAATCTCCTAAAAGTTATAGGTCAATTGGTGTGTAACCGCTGCTAGCAAGGAGATCTACTGTTGACCACAAGATAATCTAGTCAAGGTTCATCTCCTCTTGGCGCTTTAAACAAATTTAGTTACTTATGATGAAGTTAATAACAATATGGTCTAGTGAATAAAGCATGTCTCAATAACTTATCTACTAATTACTGAAAATAAATAATCAGATCAATTAAAATAAGCACTCTAGTTAAATTCATTAAGTAAATCAAATTAATTAATTAAACTCAACTAAATGAATTACTAACACATTGATTACCTGAATGTGGCCCTGTCACCACCCACGCATGTGAAGAAGGCTTTATGTCTTCTTTGCATAAATTTGCAGCCAAAGAAAAAACCCTCAACCAATTGCAAGCAAGTAGACCCCACCAAACAATGCAACTCTTTTGTACATGAAATATTGTGAAGGAAGTGGATCCATTGCATTAAAAAGCACAGCCAACTTGGTCATGAACAAAGCCCGCCGCTTAAAATTCTCTCCTTTAATGCTCCTTCTTTATTAAAAATTAAACAAAATTCTTAAAATAAAACAAAAAAGCCTAGAACCTAGATACAATTAATGGTAGGAGTACAATGAATAAAAAGAAAAAATATATAAAAAAAAAGTAAACCCTAGGTCATTGCTGACGGCTTTCCTCCAGCAGCCCTGTTTTTTTCCCTTATATAATAAGGATATTTTACAAAACAGCCCCTCAACAATTACATATTACAAATTAATTCAGTTTTGACTCAGGCTGATTTTATAAATTGCAAATACGGGCATTCAAATAGAAGAATCAGTGAATACTATCAACATGAAAGTTGTAGATATTCGAATTCTCTTTCCGAAGACACCTGGATGACCATTTTTGAGATCCTGTAGCCAAAGTTATGGCCAAAATACCGCAACATGCTCGAAAAGCATCCTCCAATCTTTTACAAATTGCTGCATTTAATTGCTGAAAGTATCCGGATTCCTCTTCTCTTTTCTTTATCTGTTCCCTGCAAATTTCAATCAAATATACCCAAGTAGCATTATTTATATACAAATAATAGATAATTAGGAGTATAAAAATTGTATAAAATCATACTGATCAAATACCCCCACACCTATCTTTTGCTAGTCCTCGATCAAAATTAATAAAAGAAAAAGAAAAACTAAACTATCGTAACTCACTTTCGTAGGAATCACGGTTGCACTTAGCATGTGCAACAAGCCGTTAAACCCCTAAATTACCCTTAGAGGACGAGTTTTGTCTCGTGAGGGTTTTCAGTGGATTACACCCACAAAATCCAAGAAAGTTAGAGATTAAGATATAAATAAAAGTAAAATAAGGATAACCGAAAATCAAGAAAAGAAAAGCAAATCAAATTTTTTTTAATTAACTAGCTAGCAAGATCATCAATTTTCATGAGTTTCATTTTCAAGTAAAACCTAAATTCAAGAAATCATATTGGCTATAAAATAAATTCTCAAATCCAAAACTTTACACCACCTGTCCTAAGTTTCAGATCCTATGTACCCAGTGATCGTGATGTAGTTCTTAAGCTTGAGAATATTTAATTATCTTTTAAACTTTTTTTTTGTGATAACATTTTTTTTTCCTTCTTTTTCTTTTTTTTAAGACTTTTTTTAACTATCTTTCGCATAGATACCGAGGCTTCCTGAGGCCAAAGCACCTAGCTAATTGACAATCAAATTGTTATATTTTTATAGTGTCTTGTCCTATTAGGCTTTCTCAGCTACCCATATAACGATTTTTGGGCCAATGCTCCCAAACCAGACGGTCTTAGGGCAATAAGTGTAAATACACTCCTACGGACTTAATTACTCAAGCAACTAAGGCCACAAGACAAGACTTATTAATATTCATTTTACTATATAATAATTTTTTCTCTCTGTTTTTTTTAGTTGCAATCAATATCCCAAGCGTATAAACTAATAGTGTAAGTGCTATTGGGTACATAATCACTTAGACTAAGTTTAGATGGTATATTTGTTTTAGATTCTAATCTTTATTTAAGACTTTATAACTCTTTCATTTTGATCTTACCCTTAAAATCCACTCATGGATACTAAATCACTCACATACTAGCTAATCATTTGCAGAAAATTTTCAACTTTTTTTTTTCTATTCCTTTTTTTTCAAAATTTTTTTTTTTTAAGACCCCTAAAAGAAAATAAAGATAAAGAAAGGGGGAAAAAACCCTAAAAGCAAAACAAAATAAATAAAAAAAAGACTCCTAAAAAAAATGTGAATCTCTCTCCCCACACCTTAACTGTGTCATGTCCTCATGCACACAAATGAATACAGAGATAAAAATAATGCAGCATGTAATTTACACATCCAAAATATGCACACAATCATGATGATCATGCAATCCAAGCATACGAAGATATATAAATATAAACAGTATGCTAGAATTAGAAATACTTACAGTGCACTAGAAAATTAAGCTGTCAAAGTAACAAAAATTTTCCAAGTGTGTGGTGGATGCCTCTTGCTTTTTCTGTATCACTTGTAATAAACTCGGCACATAGGTTAGAGAAAGAGAATAAAAGACTTACTAAATTGACTCAACTAACTAAAAGAGAAATAGAAAGACTCAACAACTAAAAGGGGAAAAAAATAAAAATAAAAATAAAACAAATATTTACATATATACAATTTCCCAACTCCCCCACACCTAGATCTTTCTAGGTCTATTCCCTCGAGCTCGCTTCCCATCATTCCAGTGGGTTCTCTTCAATGGACAAAGTGGAGAAGTTAATCTTTTTGTCATCTTTAATTTCATTCTCTCCAGCTTGTTCATTACTTTCCTCCATCTCCTCTTTTTCTTCTTCCCATACCTCCTCACAAATTCATCATTTTCACACAATATAATTGGAGTGTCCACAATATGATTGCCTACAAATTTAAGCTCATCCTCAAACATCGCCTCAAAACTTAAATCAACAATTTTCTTTGGAGGTGTGTAACTAACCAAAGCATCCCTAACCGATTCATTCAAATATATGAGTTCGTCTTCAAATAGGGTTTCAGAGCTTTGATTAATTAGTGATTCTTGAATTAAGTTTTGAAAAGTATAATCATTGGTTGGCTCATCGAAAGTGAAGATACTCAAATCGAGTTTTGTTTTCTCAAAGGGAACTCTAAACTCAAGATCCTCAACACATGTTTTCTCATCATTGTGATCACACTCTTCAACAAAAAGCTTATCAAGAAACAAAGGCTCATTATCTATATAGGTATTCTCACAATTTTGATCAGTGTGCTCCATTTTCTCCATATGAGTGGATGCAATTTTTCGCTCCCCAACACTTGTCTTTTCACAGAACTTAGAAAATTCATCCTCAAATTTCTTTTGAAGTAAAAATTCATCATTGTCTCATTCCTCTTCACAATAAGATTCAACTGGCTCCACATGAGTTGTATGTATAGCCAAATAATTTCTAATCACTTCATCCAGACACCGAGGATCATTATCACATTTGTACACCTCATGGACCTTCACAACTTCCTCAACAAGCTTCTCATGTTCAAGCTCTTCAAATTGATTAAGATGAAATAATGGTGACTCGAAGGGCATCTCGATGGAATTATTAGACATGTCATTATGGCTAACGATTTGCTCTTCGGGTCTAACAGTTTGACCTTTATTCATTTTATGAAAGTTGATGTGCTCTTGAATGGACATGGGTCGAGTCGGTGTTGGCTCAGGAACTAGTTGACTAGAAAAGGGATCCTTCTCTTGTTCACTAACCAACTCATTTGCTGGCCTGTTTAAGCAGTCTCTAATGTCATAGAGCACTTGCTTTGAAGTTTGCCTGAATATTTCAAAAGCTTCCTCTAGTGTTGGTTCCTTGTCCACCTGATTGCCATTTAACTCAATTTGCGAAAGTTGATGAAACTCTTGAACTTGATCTGGACTTGTGGTTGAAATAGGTTGATTGAGATGAGTCATTATCTTATCTATGTGAGCACATGCCTCGATTAATTGCTGATTGGTTTCGACTATAGTCTGCTGCAAGGCTTTAAAACTCTTCTCTAATGTGCTTTTTTCATGCTCATTGTTAAATCCCCAAGACGGAGATGGTGGTTCAATGTAGGACCAATTAGGTTGAGAATTCTGATATGGTTGGTCCCATGAAAATTGAGGACAATTTCAACCCTCTGAATTGAAGTTTGATGGATAAGGCTCGCTCGTAGGTCCTTAAAATGTGTGGAATTGATTTTGACCTAGTCTTAGCAAAAATCCTATCAAAGGACATTGTTCAGAAGAATGATTTGGATCTTGACAGTGATGGCAACTCATGGGATGGTATGAAGAAAATGAGTAGTTTGTCGGATGGATGTATTCATTAAAGTCAGGAAGAGAGGTTGGCGGATGGAAAGGAGGGTCTGGCCTATAAAATGGATCGTAACCAAATGAATTTGGATAGGCCATGGGGAAAGGATTTTTTTTAAATTTTTTAAAATTTGTTTTATTTTTCTTGAATTTTTTTTTTGAATTTTGAATTTTGAATTTTTTTTAATAATCCGGTATACGTGTCAAAACTAAAGATAGAACACCGTGTCCCTGGCAACGGCGCTAAAAACTTGATGTGGAGATTTTCTCTCCTTGTTTTAAATTAACTGCAAGCGCACGGTCGTTCGATGTAGCACTTGAGGGTCGATCCACAGGGACAGGTGGTTCTTATGGTTTCGACACTTTTAGGCGAATTGAGTAAAACGTTTTGGGATAGTTTTATTCTGAACTATGTGTTAATTTAGAAAAGTCGAGCACTTAGGATCGAATCCCCCTAAACTAGCATCAAGCGGTCAATTTCGATCTCCATACCGGTTTATTTGTCACTTCCTAAATCTCTATTTCTAATAGGTAAACTAAGTCTGAACACTAGTTCTAAGCACAGGGTATTATCTGCATCACATGGTCCATCAAAGGTAAATAAAATGACTAAATAAATTAAAGGCAGAAAAAGCAGTAAAAACCCTAAGCATGAACCATTGACTATTAATACATACCTTGTCAAATAACTAGTGACTCATGAAATAATCTCCTAAAAGTTATAGGTCAATTGGTGTGTAACCGCTCCTAGCAAGGAGATCTACTGTTGACCA
Organism: Agave tequilana; assembly: GCA_038442645.1. Taxonomy (NCBI): domain Eukaryota; kingdom Viridiplantae; phylum Streptophyta; class Magnoliopsida; order Asparagales; family Asparagaceae; genus Agave; species Agave tequilana. The sequence goes on from JAVJIF010003663.1 coordinate 258,627, forward strand.
CAAGATAATCTAGTCTAGGTTCATCTCCTCTCGGCGCTTTAAACAAATTTAGTTACTCATGATGAAGTTAATAACAATATGGTTTAGTGAATAAAGCATGTCTCAATAACTTATCTACTAATTACTGAAAATAATAATCAGATCAATTAAAATAAGCACTCTAGTTAAATTCATTAAGTAAATCAAACTAATTAATTAAACTCAACTAAATGAATTACTAACACATTGATTACCTGAATGTGGCCCTGCTACCACCCACGCATGTGAAGAAGGCTTTATGTCTTCTTTGCATAAATTTGCAGCCAAAGCAAAAGCCCCTCAACCAATTGCAAGCAAGTAGACCCCACCAAACAATGCAACTCTTTTGTACACGAAATATTGTGAAGGAAGTGGATCCATTGCATTAAAAAGCACAGCCAACTTGGTCATGAACAAAGCCCGCCGCTTAAAATTCTCTCCTTAATGCTTCTTCTTTATTAAAAATTAAACAAAATTCTTAAAAATAAAACAAAAAAGCCTAGAACCTAGATACAATTAATGGTAGGAGTACAATGAATAAAAAGAAAAAAAATATAAAAAAAAGTAAAACCCTAGGTCATTGCTGACGGCTTTCCTCCAGCAGCCCTGTTTTTTCCCCTTATATAATAAGGATATTTTACAAAACAGCCCCTCAACAATTACATATTACAAATTAATTCAGTTTTGACTCAGGCTGATTTTATAAATGGCCAATACGGGCATTCAAATAGAGGAAATAGCAAAAACTATCAACATGAAAGTTGTAGATCTTTGAATTCTCTTTCCGTAGACACCTGGATGACCATTTTTGAGATCCTGTAGCCAAAGTTATGGCTAAAATACCGCAACATGCTCGAAAAGCATCCTCCAATCTTTTACAATTTGCGGCATTTAATTGCTGAAAGTATCCGGATTCCTCTTCTCTTTTTTTTATCTGTTCCCTGCAAATTTCAATCAAATATACCCGAGTAGCATTATATATATATACAAATAATAGATAATTAGGAGTATAAAAATGGTATAAAATTATGCTGATCAAGTACTTTATCATTCTGGGACTTGAGCTGCTCTAGTCGAGCGATCTCCTCAAGATGCACCGGTTCAGACTTGGATAGAAGAAGATTGGCTCTCTTGATCATCTCTTTGGCCTTCTCAATCTTATCCTTAGCATCGAGAAGAGCACTATTAGAAGCATCTATGACATCTCCAATTTCTACTTTCCTTGTCTCCAAGGATTTTAAATCTGAAGATATTACCTTAGCTGCTTCCTGTGCTGCAAGATGAGCTTCTCACATTTGGGCAGCAAGGCGTTCAAGCTGTTCATTAACTGAGGAGTTCAAATCTGAATTGCTGAGGTGACGCCACTTGCCCACGTCCCTATCAAGCCTTTCTACCAGAAGCTCCAATGCGACAGCCTGGTCATCCCCTCCATAATCTCGAATGATGTCGATATTTTGAGAGAGGACCACCTTTAAAGTAGAAAATGAGGTGGTTGAGCCCTTCAAAACCAAAGCAACAGATCACTTCAGGCTTTTATAAAAGCTATCAACCATCTCGGCCATAAATTCTTTCTCGGCTTTAACTACTCTCGGAGAGCGAGTAGTACCTGAAGACAAAACTTTCACCAATTTCACTGTCATAACAGTAGAGGAAATGACAGAAACACTGGCTGGAGAAGGACGAGGGATCACCGGTGATCTAGGAGGAGTCCTCATTGAAACTAGTACACCAGCCATGATGGAAGTAGGGCTGGTGACTATCTCCAGAAGAACTGGCTCAACAACTAGTGTCAGAGACGTAGGGCTGGTAATTATCTTTAGCCCAGCGGTTGTCAGGATAGGTAGCGTCAAAGAAACCACTGGCATCTCACCTACCGATGCAATCAGGAGCGAGATTGGTTCTGTAACCACCATCTCCTCAGCCTCTTTAACTCCACCAGCAGGCTCAGGCCAATAAGAGGGCAGGTCGTGATACAAGATATCCAACTCAGCAACATCCGTTGCGGCTGAAGTACTTGCGTCACCCCTGATTTCCTCAGGAAGATCAGCAAGTCCCCTTGAAGTCGATGCACCCAAAGTCGGAACACCTGTGAAAAGACTTTGTTAAAACTAGACATAACGAATATCAGGGGAGAATTGCCTACAAGAGATCAAAGTATTACCAAGAGGAGATATCACCTAACTGCCTCAGCAACAGTCTCTCTCTGGACTTCCTCGATGGCAACGTTAATTCTGTCGGGCTCCATAGAAAAGGCTTTGCTAGATGCAGGAGGGACGTCCGGCTCACCCTCACTCGCCGAAGCCTCTGTGGTCCATCCTATAGAGCTCGAGGCCATTGGACTCTCTTTCAAAGTCCCAGCACCCGAAGGATCGACATCAGCCGCGTCACCTCCGGAATCTTCTGAGACAACGAAGTAGCTAGCTTCGTCACCTTTCTTATAAGTAAACAGGGGATCATAATAATCCCCCTGTTCTCCTGCAACCTTCACTCCTAGTTCTCTTACAGCCTCAGTTCCTGAATCATAGGATAAAAAAATGATCTGTATGAAATATATAATTACATGTCAAAAAGAAAATGAGTGAAACTGGTCTTACCCAGGCTGGGACAACTTTATCAATCGTCTGCTTTTGCGCCAATAGTTTAATAATTATTCAGGGAAGAGGAGGAGGCACTGTAGCTGATTCGCCCTCTGCAATAATGGTTGGAGTGTAGCGATGAGGCCTCTTCGCCACCCTCTTTCTATGGGATCCACCTTGCCGCTTTCGTTTGAAGTGGACGTCCGGATCTTCTTCCTCCACCTCTTCCACCTCCACGTCTTCCATAGGGGCTGAGCCTACCCCACCGGGACCATCTGGTGGAACCTCTACGCCTGCATCTCCTTCAAAGTGGGGACTTTCTGTGTCTGAAGCCTCACTGTCGGCAGTGGCGATAAACTTCGGGAGGCCTGGCACCCAGACCCTTTTGCCCTCACCCTTCTCGGTGACTTTTCGCTTCAGCCGCTGAGAAATCAACTTCATGCCAAAAGAGTTAACAGAAAATCTGGTTGGCATGGAGTTTGAAGTTTTATACCACTGACAGAACCCCAAAGTCGTTAGTAGGTTTGGGGTTCTCAATGGCATGCACAGCTGTGCCTCAGTACAGCCAGCGATGAAGAACCGCCAGGCGTGAGTACCGTCAATAAGGCTCTCCGTGAAGGCCAGGCTGGTGTTCAGATTACTAACATAAAGTTGGTCATACCCGAACTGACGAGCAAATCGACTTGGGACGTAAGGCTCCAAATAGCAGGCATCCCCGCTCCTGTACACTAGATGAGATGGTCGGATGCTAACCAGCCATTCGAAGATACCCCAGCTCAGCGACGTCTTCCCATCTCCCACATCCTTGAATTCTTCGCCATAGCCCGCATCGCGAATGTAGGGGAAGCACCGGAAGAGACTGTAGACATCGTACCGACACAGCAGCTTACAATCCGCGGCCACATAAGTCCATAACCATGAAGACCCTCAAATCGGCGGAGAAGTGCCATTCGAACACCTTCTGGAGGTTCTTCACCAGCTTGAATAATAGCTAGGCAGTGAAGAGTGAACCATGCCATCAAATAGGTGTATGGCAAGCTGAGCCTGGGGTTTGGTTCGTCACAGGGCAAGATAGTGACCTTCCCTCTTTTCATCATTGGTGGTCTGCAGAAAGCCTTCGTTAATGCACGAAGGCCCCGCTGAATACAACACACCATTACCGGGAGAAGTCCAAGGGAACGACCATGAACTAGATGAACGGCCGGCAATAAGATAGTCAGAAGAATGACGTTGCTGGAAGGAGATGGCACCACACATCTCTTCAACCAACCGGAAAAAACCCGGCCAAAAGTGCTTTTCGAGACATCGATCGATGGGCCTGATGATGGAAACTCCTGAGAATGTCACCCTTCTCATAGATACCATTATCTTCTTCCAAGACCATATCTCCCTGAGAATGTTCTAGCATCCTCCGAAAATATCTTCATCTGCAACCCCGCAGTGAGCCACTTTAGGAGCATCTTTCAGGTTGGGGAACAGATAATTCCCCCAGCTCTTCGAACTGCTCGAACCTCCCTTATGGCTTTCATGCATACTCGAGCAGATGTAAAAATGGCACATCAATTCTCGGTAGGTCTCAAACAGGGCGGGGTCATGTTTCTCCAGAAGTGCCAATTCAGCTTCACATGGGAAGTATTCTTCATAGGGGAGAGACCCAAGTGGTAGAGCAGAGACTTCCCATATCTCGTGTAGGGCTATACCCAGTTCGCCTACAGGGGTAAAGAAAGTCTATGTAGCAGGGCAGTATAATTCAAAGATGGCGTAGAAATTCGCTACGCTCATCTGAATACCATAGCAGGTTGCTCTGACAGCCTCATAAAGTCTCCTCCTCAAATTGTACCAAAACATATAGGGTCAAATCCCTCTACAAGGCCTTAGGAGGATGAATCCAGCCTGGGGTCCTGAAATCAGTTATTGGATAGTTGCCGTGGACTTTGAAGAACTGATTTCCAAAGGTTTGAGCCATAGCGGGATTTTCCCCACCGGGATGTCTTAGAGAACATTTCTAGGATGAAGACCCAATATGCAGTAAGGAGAATCTGCACTCGTATATCCCGAAGACGTAGCTATCAGTTTACCCACATGAACAGAGTTAGTGGTCCGAGTCACTTGCCACTTTATCTTCCGAGACCTTGTCACACACTGAAAGAAAGACAGCGGGAAATGATGCCTGCTAGACGGGAGGTAATACTTCTCGTCATCTAGATTGAAGATCCACTACCCTTCCCCGGCCAGCAGCTGATGATTGGTGTCAGGCGCTGCATCCCCAAATAAGAAGCCAGGCTTCTAGTAAATTTTTTAGTCACAATCCTCAAGGAGGTAGTAGTTAAGATGCTCCTCATGGTACACTGATCTCCGGTGTAGGTCAGGACATCCCAGCCAGGAGCGCAGCGCTCCGCTCGCTGAATGATGAGGCTTGCCCATGGAATTGCAGGCTAACATTACCATCCAGTCTCCTGGCTATTCCAAAGAGGCCATTCAAAGGTCCCGGAGTATAGTGTACTGCAAAGTAAGAAGAAACTATATTAGTCCATTAGCCAAAGCAAAAAGAAAATTGCTAAGGTATAGCTTCGCTCTCCGAGTGAAGCTAGCCTAGCATTAGCTTCGCCCTGAGGCTCACCTCCATGTCCTGCATGGAGGCAGAGTGCAGAAAATTTTCAAGTGTTAGTTTCGCTCTGGAAGCTTAACTTCACATTCTGTCGCTGAACAGAATGCGAAAAAGCCCCAAGGGCTAACTGAAAAACACCTAGAGGGGGGTGAATAGGTGTTAATGCTAATCTAATGATCTTTTTAAACAAGTATGTATATATGATGACCGGTCACTCAAAACAAGAAATTGATGCCGAATTCCCCATGAAGGGCTCTAGAACTTCTCCTCTTTGATTCCTCTAGATTATGAGTTGAGGCGCGCAATTGCTTTCTTGTTGAGATGAGTAAAGACCGAAAAATGCAAGTAAATGAAATGGATGCAATGAGGTGCAAATAAGAGATATCACAAGATAGAAATGTAAAGTAATAAAAAAGCAATAAGGAAACCAATCGCAAACACAAGGAATTTGTTTCAAGGTTCGAGTCACCGCTCTACGTCCCCGCCTCCACCACCGTGAAGGATTTCCACTAAATTCGCAAAGGGAATTACAAGAGGTCTACACAAGACCGGAGTACCGAACTCCCACCAATCCAATCCTCTACACAAGAGGGATCTTAACACAAAGAAAGTACAAGTAACAAGGTGATCAAAAAGACCACAAACTACTCTCTTACAATTCCTTATAGAATGGGAAAGATTTTTGGCTCAAGAAGTGAAGTGAGAAAATAGTTGTAAAGTAGTAAGAAATGGCTTGAAAACAACTAAAAAACTTTAACCAAGAATGCACTTTAGAAAGTGAGAACTTTAAAAACTTTTCTTTCTTTTGGAAACTTGAAAACAATGGGGATTTTTCTTGATTTTAACAAGGACCAATGCCATCTATTTATAGGGATTTGCCATGAGCAAATCATCACTTAAACTAGGTTAATAGGTCAGGAATTAGCCTCCAGAAATTCAGAGATAGCTGACACAAACATCACAATCAAATCAAGAAAATAAAACTCAAGAAACTACAGTTGGGGCTGCAGGCGGCTGTCGGTCGACCGACCCGGTCGACCGACAGTCTAACTGGCAACTAGCCGTTGGACTCGGTCGACCGGAGGCTAGACAAAAAATAAGTCTTTGTTCTGTCGGTCGACTGGCCCGGTCGACCGACAAAACCCGAGAGCAAGGGTAAGTCAGTAGGTCGACCGGTCCGGTCAACCGAAAGACGTGCAAAAACGTGTACACCAAAGCCACAAGGCCCGGTCGACCGGTGCGGTCGACCGATCAGGCCTGAACTAGATTCAGTCGATCGCTCGGTCGACCGTTGGGCCTGGAAACAGAATTTTTATAGGAAAAATTTTAAACTTAGAAGAATTTTTAAAATAATTTTAAATGGCTATATGATTAAGTAGGATGCTATATGGGTTGGTATACATGATATAAACAAGATGTAAAAATATAAAATATTTAGAGACATGTATAATAACCAAGACATGCACCTAATCCAACTATCCAAAACAAAAACCGTATTTTGAAAAATGAAAGTGTGTGTGTGTTTTCTTGAGCCAACTTATCATAACCTCATTCTTTAACAAACTAATTCTTACAAAGGTTCTAGGTGACTACATGATCTTCAAATTAGGACTTCTCCATATGGAATGTTATATAGTTTGAATCCTTGAACCTGAATTGAGTCATCTTGAGTCAAAAGTACCTTCCTTTAGGGAAGACCACATCTTGAATCCTTAGAACCCTGAAACACACTTAAACGCTAAAATATGATTAGTACAAATAACTATATATGTTTTGTAATTATCAAAACTCAAAAATGGGTGATTGTAACCTTGGGCCAACAATCTATCCCTTTTTGATGATGACAAAACATATGAGTTATTTAACAAAAAAATGAGAAAAAAATGGGAAAAGAGCTTGGAAGCTCCCCCTCAAAACATGCTACATAAATGAATGGCTATATACATGAATAAATAGTAAAAACAAGAACTTGGCATAACAAGGACATAAGAGCTTAATTCAAAACATAAAGCACATAACTCAAAACTCAAAACTCAAAATCTCAAAACTTAAAAACTCAAAACTCAAAAACTCAAAACTTAAAAACTCAAAACTCAAATCTCAAACCTCAAAATGGTAAACTAACTTTTTCTCCCCCTTTTGTCATACATCAAAAAGGGTAATTATTGTTAAAAAAAATTTCATGAGTCCATAACACAAACATTCAGTTCTCCGCAAATAAAAGAAAATCTAGTATAGTCTAGTTGTTTTATAAAAATATCAGCAAGTTGAAAATCGGTAGAAACATAATCAATGTCAATATCACCTTTCTCATAATGATCTCTAAGAAAGTGATACCGAATATCAATGTACTTAGTCTTACTATGTTGATTTGCATTTTTACTCTTATGAATAGTACTATTATTATCACAAAATATTTTAATATAGTCAAAATGCAAATCATAGTCAAGGAGAGTATGTTTCATCCAAAGGACTTGTGCACAACAAGCCCCTGCCGCAACATACTCCGCCTTGGCGGTTGAGAAGGCTACCGAATTTTGTTTCTTGAAAGACCATGAAACAAGACAATTACCGAGAAATTGACATGTTCCACTTGTACTCTTCCTATCCACTCTACAACCTGCATTGTCGGCATCCGAAAAAACTCGTCATGGAAATTGTCCGGTCTTCGGATACCACAGACCCATTTCAATTGTGCCCTTAAGGTATCTAATAATGCGTTTTACCGCAATCAAATGGGACTCTTTAGGACACAATTGAAATCAAGCACAAAGACATACACAAAACATAATGTCCGGCCCACTAGCCGTTAAATACAACAAACTACCAATCATGCTAGGATAAAGTTTAATGTCTACATTTATACCTTATTCGTCCTTGTCAAGCTTTGTGGTGGAAGCCATGCGAGTTTTGCTTGTCTTAGCCCCTTCAAGCCTAAATCTCTTGATAAGTTCCTTTGTGTACTTGGCTTGATTTATGAAAATCCCATCCTTCCTTCGCTTGATTTGGAGACCAAGGAAGTAGTTAAGCTCGCCCATCATAGACATCTCAAATCCTCCTTCATGCATGATTCAAAAGCTTTGCAAAGATTTTCATTAGTAGAACAAAATATGATATCATCAACATATATTTGAACTATAAATATATCATTATCAACATGTTTGGTAAACAAAGTAGTATCTATTTTTCCTTTATTAAAACCATTAGAAATAAGAAATGAAGAAAGTCTTTCATACCAAGCCCTAGGGGCTTGTTTTAAACCATAAAGAGCTTTGTCTAGTTTGATAACAAAATTCGGATGTGTAGGATCAACAAACCCGGGGGGCTGTTCAACATACACCTCCTCTTCAATAAATCCATTTAAGAAAGCACTTTTTACATCCATTTGAAAAAGTTTAAAATCATTATATGAAGCAAATGCAAGTGTCATATGTATGTGTACGCATACGGAGAAGGTACGAACTCGAAGTAAGATTTCCTTGAATCAAATTGAAAAATTACAACGGACTAGTATTCCGGTTACAAGGGAGGGAGGATGCTGAGTCTTGAATCCTCCCTTTGTTTAAGGCTGGGTTCTTCAAGTGGCGATGGAGAGTGAATCTTGTTCTTCGTTGACCGGGTGACCGTCTAGACCTTCGGGGATCTTCTCTTCGGCTGGTAGGAGGAGTAGCACAGCTCTGTTTACCAAAACTCTCAAAGAGAAGGTAGGCAAAGAGCAACTTATACGCAGCAAGCTTGCTGAAGAGTTGAGCTCTCTCTTTCTTCTCTCTCTGTCTGCCTGTGTGTAGTCTGTTGTCTATCTCTTGTTTCTTGTGTCGTCCCCCATTCCTCATAGCGACGGGGCTATTTATAGAGGTTTCAGGGGTAAACGTGCCCCCTAAAAATGCTCCACAATGAGGGGCTAACTTCCCCGCTATGTGGGCGGTGACTGGCCCCATAACTAGGGCGGTTATAACCGAGACGGGGGCCTTGGACCCTCGTGCCCTGAGGTTGAGACGCGGGTGTTGAGCCCACGCGCCTTGATGTTGAGACGCGGGTGTGGAGCCCACGCGCCTTGAGGTTGAGACGCGGGTGTCGAGCCCACGCGCCTTGAGGTTGAGACGCGGGTGTCGAGCCCACGCGCCTTGATGTTGAGACGCGGGTGTCGAGCCCACGCGCCTTGAGGTTGAGACGCGGGTGTCGAGCCCACGCGCCTTGAGGTTGAGACGCGGGTGTCGAGCCCACACGAGGTTGAGACGCGGGTGTCGAGCCACGCGCCTTGAGGTTGAGACGCGGGTGTCGAGCCCTCGCGCCTTGATGCTGAGACGCGGATGGTCATCATTAGTCCTACGTCTAGAACCTGAAACTCTGCCTTTTTAATGGCTTGTCTTTTAATGATTTTTAGACAGCCTATAGAACCCCCTCCAAAGTTTTTGATATTCCGCGGTTAACTGGGACGGATTTCAAAATACTTTGGACTCTAGCTGAGCTTACCCTTATGACTGGACTGTTAATGCTCCGGGTTTGATCTTATCTGGAGTATGGTCTTCGTGAGTATACTGTAGAACTCTTTGAAGCCATCAGAGTTGATCGAGTTGAGTATTTAGATACACAGTCTAAACCTCCCCGATTGCTTTAAGTCTGTCGTGGGTGCACTTTAAGCCAGGAGTGGACAGTCGTCTACTTGTGCCAGTGTACTGGTGAACTGATTTGCAGAAGTAAGGACTGAACGCCAGTTCTTTTTGAAGAGCAGAGATAGTACTACTTTAAAGACGCGACTTTCATTGGGTGTCTTTTGGAAATGGAAACGCGACTGATATTCCATTGGGCAGACGTGATGTTAGGTCGGATTGGATGGACGCGAACTTCGAAGAGACGCATCCTTTTGAGTAAAGACGCGACTTTCTAGACGCGACTATGGCTGTGCTGACGGGGTACGTCCATCGAAGAGGCGCGCCTGTTGGGTGCGAATCCGTGCCATGCCATGAGTGCACCGCCACTTGTTCTGGGGAACCGACGGGACATTTTTTTTGCGCGCGGACTTCCCGGTATATTAAATGAGCTGTCCACGCGTCAAGCGATGACTCGATGCCGAACCAATCGAGCCACGCGCCGCGTATCTTTGCGAATCTTCGTGCCTTTTAAATGGCAACAGTCAGAGAGATATCTCTTTTGTCTCGAGCGCATCTGTTAGGGTTTTTTTTTGAAAAAGGAGTCTTCTCTGTCTCTTTTCATTTCTTCATCGTCCATCATCGGATTCTTGATTAACGATGGCACCCAAGGCTAAGCCAACCGCATCATCTTCAAAAGCGGCCGTCGTCGAGGCCCAGAGGGGCGGTTCCTCCGCGCAGGAAACCCCAATCTCAGGTATAATGCCATTAGGCTTAAACCTCGCCATTAATGGAAGTTCATGGACTCCTAAAAATCCCTCTTTTAAAGGAGAACCATCAACACAGAATAGAAACCATGTTTGATTCTCAGACGCGGTCTTTGAGTTGATAAACAAGGCGCGGGTTTGATGACCCCACCGCTTTTATCCACTTGAGGATGCGCTTGTTTATTGGATATAGAGCGCCAGTAAGCCCTGCACTTCGGATTCTTCACTTAGAATATTTCTAATTGTGAAGGGTTCGGACGCGGACTTGATCCTTGCGTTCTGTGACATCAGGTGCTGGTCTTTTATGAATCTCGCACCTGAGTCCAAGTACTTAGAAATTTTTCATAAGTCTTGGGTTTCAAAACACAGGCTCCCTGTTGGCCTCACGGTCGCGGATTTTCAGGTCTTGACGCTTATTTTGACAATTTCTGCGTCCAGTATCTCTTCTGCGTCTGGACTATAGACACTTTTTTCTGATGATCAGATTTCTGATTAAGTGTCATCTTCTTCTGCAGTGCAACACTCTTCTGCCCCACTCTCCAAGAGGCGCCACTTCGGGCACGTGGGTGGTGCTGACCGTGATTTGACCTTTGTGCTGCAAAGGACTATACTTGTGACTGCTGATGGGTCGTAGGAGCGCAGGAGGAGGCTCTCCAATGTTGACATGGCAACCTTTCGGGAGCTTATGACTGACGCAGGATTCACAACGGATGCTCGCGTTCCGCTGGAGAAGCCTGCCTTCTTCTTTGGAGACCGTATTAGCGAGGGCGGCTATTCCTTGTATGAAGGAGATTATAAATGGATTTCAGATAGGGGATAGAAGATTCTTTCTCCAAAACATGGAGAGGACGTACCCGCTATCTTATCTTCAACACATGTCCGTCCCTCGGAAAATGAAATGGGAACTCTCCCGATATGTCCCTGAGGTTACTCTTGGCGACCTAGGCTCCAAAAAGGTATATCGCCATGATAGTCATGTTAGGGAGGTTCTCGGCCTGTTTCCAGGGCTGCTCAGGACTGATCACCCAGTTGGAGAGACACCAAAACTTGGCACCACTTTCCTCAACGCGTTCATTGTACCAAGCAGGACTGTACGATCGAGTTCCGTTCGCCCGGGTGGATCCACTCCACTGAGAGGTATTGGTGGGGCAGGATGGTGAGCTTCGTCCTTGCCGACCTTAGAGGCTTGTTGGAGCAAGCGGAATTGTACTAAGCAGTCAGGGCCGTACAGTATGGTATCCCACTGAGCTCTCAAAACTTCTTTGGGATCCTGGAGCATTACAATCCTCTGACGTGGACATTCTTCACTCCGGTCGGGGAGATGGGTCTCGCCCTGCACGAGTTGTACGAGGTCTCGGGGCTGGTAATGGGGGATTCTCCCTATGAAGAATACGTCCCAACCACTGAGGAGCTTCACCTTATGAAGAAAGGGTCTCCTCGAGTGTACGAGACTTACTGGGAGGTGTTATGTCACTTCCACGTCTGTGGCCAGATAACCTCTTGGAGGGCGGGGGAGTCAAGCAGCTGTCTTGGGCAAGCTACCTGTTCAATGGCGTCAACCAGAAAGACCGTCTGGTGACCCGACTGGCTCCTAGCTCCGACGAGGAGATTGCCGACAGGATCAAGGCTTCTGTAGACTCCTACACCACAGAGTCGAACGAGGATATTGTCGAACCTGACACGGTTTTCGAAAGCTTCCATCATCAAGCCCGGATCCCTATCTCCAACCACGCATTGTTGGCGGGCTTCTTAATGCTGTGGTTGAAGCGCTGTGTGGTGCCAACGCTGCCACATGAAGTCATTGTTGCCGACGTAGTGTACCCGGCGGTGCTCCTGGCTTATGGTAGGCCCATAGCCCTTCTCCCGGCCATGGCGGCGAGTATTCAAAACGGGTTGCGGACGTTAACCCAAAATCTGTGCGAGGCAGGGAAGGCCGTCGACTCCCATGGCAAGGTGATTGTTGACTCGGAGGGGAGGCCAACGATAAAGCGCCCCAACCCTCGGGTTGAGCTTCCCTACACGTACCTAATGGCTTGGTACGTTATGCACTGTCCCTCTCTGATGACGCCGGTGTCTTGGTGTGAGGGGTTTATTCCTTTCGTGCAGCGGTTGGAGGGTTCAAACTGGTGTAATACTTACGTGTATTACGTTCGAAAGTGTGTCATGTCGGCTTCGAGCTACCAGCATAATCGCTGCTTCCCCGCGATTCCTGGTGCATCTTTTGGGGAACAATTTACTGACTCCGCAGGCCAAGATGACTACACGAGGCTGTCAACGGGGGTTTTCTGGTGGTTGGTCAACATTCGGCCCGGGTATGTGCTTTTCGGCAAGGGAATTCATGCACGATCGAGCCGTATATGCCGAATCGCTTCGCCCGACGGTTCGGCTATGATCAACTATATGTCGGCAACCCCAATGCTCGACTCGCCTTCAGTGGGAATTTGTTCGAAGGTGCTCGGGCTTGGTATTATAGCGTGGCCAGAGGGACAGAAGCAACTTTTCGGCTGCTTATCAAAGGGCCGAAGGGCCGTACCAGCTTCAGCTTCTGTACTTGGTACTTCCAGGCCAACCAAACACCAGATTTTGCTCCGGAGTATTCATGCATTGAGAGTATCAATGCAGGTTACGAAGCAAGGTCGGGGTCCACTAAACGCTCGTGAGGCGTCGAGAAGTATCTGAAGGCTTTGAAGGAGGTCAGAAGGGGGTCGAGGGAGGAGCCGTGAGCAGCAAAGGCTCAACAGGCGGTGGGTAAGCGTCCTCAAGGCTCTACCTCCACTGCTGAGCCTGCCCCAAAGAAGGTCCAGAGAGACTTGATGGCTGCAGTTTCTCCATCCGAGGATATCCCTTCTGGTGTCGAGGAACCGAGGGAAGAAGAGGCGGATGAGGATGATGCCCCCTTAGTCCATGCCCGCAGGTTGCGCAGCAGGGGCCCCAGGATTGTGGAGGAAGCAGAGCCTGCTGACAAACCCACCGCCGCTGACGAGGCCGAGCAGTTCGAAGTCGACATAATGAGCGGAGGCGATGTTGAGAGGCAGGGGTCTCAGCTCAGCCCGGGGCTTCCTCAGCTCACGAGAGGAGGGATGAGGCACAACAGCCGGAGGTCGACATAATGGGTGATGTTGAGATTCCAGGAGTCTCAACTCAGCCTGGGTCTTCCTCAGCTCACGAGAGGAGGGATGAGGCACAGCAGCCGGAGGTCGACATAATGGGTGATGTTGAGATTCCAGGAGTCTCAACTCAGCCTGGGTCTTCCTCAGCTCACGAGAGGAGGGATGAGGCACAGCAGCCTGGGTCTCCCAGTGTATTCATCTCCAGTGCTCGGACAGTTGACCCAGCCCTACCACTGGGGTGTTTGGAGGCAGGGCTCCGGTTGCCGAGGTCCCTCGCGTTGAACTGTTGTCTTCATCATCCGAAGAGGAAATCGATTTTGAGGATGAGGTCGACTTTGGCGATGAACCCGCTCCTCCTGATCCGAGTAAATTCTCACACATCTCGAAGGAGGAAATATATGGGTGTGAGCCGTTGACGACATCACCACTAGCGGCAGTTATTCCTGCTGAAGCTGTTGAAGGTACACTACTCGCCAAACTCATCCTTCTAACTAGGAGAAGGGTTTTTGACGTTTTCTTTTTTATTTGGCCTCGTGTTGCAGGGCTAGTCATGGTTAACGAGGCCGCTGCTTCCTCCCAGATCGAGGAGATATACAAGAACTGGCTCAGCAGGAGAGAGCTGAGTCTCCTCGTACTGGGGTGCCTCAAGAGAGGGCAATCGTCGAAGTCGGGGAGACCTCCACCCTACAGGATTCACCCAAGGACTCGCCACCTTTAGACCCCCAGCCAAGTAAGGAAATGTTGATATAAATGTTTTCCTTTTGCTGTCATGGCTAATATTCTCGTAATTTGCAGAGGGCATTGAGGAAGTTCAGGCAAGTGCAGAGAGCATTGAGGAAGCTCAGGTAGGAGGAGATTTGGCGGTCAGTGCCTGCCCAGGAGACCACACAGCTCAAGCCTCGGCCGAGGATTCTGAGGAGGTCGAGCTTACTGTAATTTCATCGGTTGTGGAGGGTTTCTACGGACGTAGTACCCCCAGAAGCGCCGGCGGCTACTCTTGCTCTAGCCGCACCCGTGGTTAGCCTGACTCCTGTTCCGGAAGAATCGGCTTACATCCCTCACCCCGTGATAGAAAGGGGATCGGGGAGCGCTTTAGGTGGTGATACCATGGGGATTCTAACACGCCAGATGGTGCAGCAGTTCTTTGCCTCGATGCGATCATGCATTGATTTCATCCTGTCTGGGGATAGCTCCTTTGAATTCGCCCGGATGTTTCTCGGAAACCTGGTCGAGAACATCAGTTTAGCCGGAGGCCCTTCACCAGCCAAGGCGTGTCTGCTGCTGGTGGAGCAGTTGGGACATAACTTGAGAGAGCTTCGATCCCTGGAGAATGCTGGCTCATTTCACGAGGCCCAGGAAACTCTGAATAGGCTCCTTGCTGCTCAAGAGCAAGAGCGAAGAGAGGTGGAAGAGAAGATAACCGAAAGGACCTGTCTTCTCGAAGGTTTCCAGGCTGATCATCAAAAGCTAGCGGTCGAGTTGAAGGAATCCGAGATGATCATGCAGGCTGCGAAGCAGGCTATCCTTGACTCTCGGGCTGCTATAGCCAGAGCTGAGGCTTTGATTGTTCTTAATGAACAGAAGCTTGCTACTTCTTAAAAGAGGCTAGCGGAGTTAGAGGCTGCCAAGGTGCAAGTTGAAGCAAATCTCTCTGTTTATTTCTCCGAGCTGGAATCCCTCCGAGTACAAGTAAAGAGATTTTTATCCGAGGAGGATCTGCGGGCCCAAGCTCTTATGGAGGCTGAGAAGGCGCGCCAACATGAGATACATCGCCTTAGAGAACTAATCCGTTCTTTGGCGAACCAGGACTTTTAGCCTTCTTTTTTTTCTCTTCTTGTAAAGAAAAGGATACTCTATTTACCAAGAGCGTTTGTATCTACTTTTATCATATTTGAATAACAAAAGTCGTTGAAATTTTTGTTCTATCTTCTTTGCCCCGCTGTAGATGAATCCAACCTCTCAATCACAGATTTTGGTTGTGCTCCCTTACTGATTGTGAATAACAGACTTAGGTAGAACTAAGTTCGTTTGATGAAACACAACGTCGTTCCAAAGAGAGACGCGGTTCTGAGGAACGCGACTTTGACCTGCCAGTGAAGACGCGGTTCAAGTTGACGCGAAAGACGCAGCTTTTAGTGTGGTTCATTGGCGCAATCCTTAACTCTATCCAGACACAAATTTCAGGATAATGAGGTCTTACGCCCCTTAACTTTAACGCGGTCAGGGACGTTGCGCTGGGCCTCAGTGTAAGACCCATAATCATGGATGTAGATGCAGCTCCAAGATGCTTGTAAAGGTGATGGGCTTTTTCTGCTGAAGTCATAAGCCTTAGGACGCAGCTTTATGTGCTTTCCCACTGGGGCACCCAAAATGAGTCCCTTTTGTTGATAGACGCGGATCGACTTTGAATCATCCAAGAGACGCGAAGGATCTTCTAACTTGGAATGAAGGAGGACGCCGATTTTTGAGAAAAGAGGGGACGCGGGTCGCAGCTCTCACACCTGCATTTTGGCACGATTTCCCAGGCGTTATAAACAGCCTGTCATAAAGATTTTGTGAAATCTTTGAACGTCAAGTCTCCATTGACGATTGGGAACCCGCATCATCTGTTGTTTCCCGAAGCGATTTGTCCACGCGTCAGTTCTTCATTGGGCTTAGGCGTTAATGCCTTTTAATGCCAATACGGCGCTGGCGGTTGGAAACCAGCGTCTTCGACGCTTCCTGAAGCGACGCTCCACGCGTCAGCCTCCCATTGGGCTTTGACAGTCGTGCGGTCATTAAGGCTGACGGTTCCAATTGATGAACCATTAATTAGGTTATTACGGGCTGCCTATAAATAGGGGCTCCTTCTCTCCCTTTAACAGTCCATACTGTGTTCTTTTTGAGAGCGAGTGCTCTGAAAGATTCTGTCTTCTCCCTTTCTGAGAGACTCTATCTTCTCCCTTCAAGGACCCTATCAGGGGTTTGCCTCCATAGACGAAGATGACCCAGAGCTTCCATGCTTCTGTTTGGTCTCTTCAGTAGATTACCACTGTCAAGTAATTTCAATGATAGGAAGCGTCTCCCTGAGCACCTTTTACGTCCGCGCCTCAATGCAGAGAGTTCAACTCTTAACAGAGGCCTCTGCGGGTATGCCATGCCCACTTACCATGACATTTTAGATCCAACCAAGTTTGAATTTTAATATATCTCTTAGAGAGATATCATCTGGACTTTCTTGCGAAGTCGTGGTTGGTGCATTCTTCTTCTGGAATTTGCGCCATCGACTTAAACTTTTTGAACGCAAGTATTGAAGTCGTTGGTACTTGGCCGCGGGCTTTGCACACAGAGCTCGCGTCTTGAGGCCACTGACTTGGAAGAACTTCAATTCGGGTTCGAAGGTTTCAGGCCTGAACTTTTGCAACTCCTGTTCCTCCAACAGAGAGATGGCAATTTTTAGCGTCTGATTCTCTGCGCGCCTTGTATCATAGACGCGGATGTGGAATTAGGTCGTGTTTGAATTCTGTATATCACAGTCTTGTTCGCGTCTGTTTCTGTTGTCGCAGGAATCTGGCCCAGCGTGCGGGTCATTCCTGCGTCTGCAGTCTTCAGCAATAACCGCGTTTGTGACTTAGTTTTCTTCTGTCGAAGTATACTAAGCTCTGAATTGTCTAATTCCCTTGTTTGCTTCTTGCAGGTAGGCTTGATCATCCTTTTTCACATTCGCTGGGCCCTTGGGAGAATATATCGGCCAACGAATTTGTTCGATGTTCGTCCACAAGGGAAGAAGTAATGGCCCTCGTCGTCTACAAGGGAAGAAGTCATGGCCCTGTCTTCTGGGGACGGGGGCCTAGCCCTGGTCTGGATCACTTTGGATTCAATGCACCAGTCATGCTTGCTGGCATGGCATGGTCAGAGTGAGTATGCGCGGGGGGGGGTAGCGGTAGATATAGTGGTGGTTAGCATCCCCTGTGAGGTCTTAAAACCTCCTCTCTTACCCCAGAAGTGGCATCAAGGAAACTCTATGCTCACTGGACGACCTTCTGGCGGAAGAGATGTTCATCAGGAAGGATCATAACCCGCCACTTCGGATGGTCAGGTGGAATCGGAGGATTCTGCTGCCACCGGACCTCAAGAACACCATTGCTCTTAGTCACGGATGAGTTCTTTCGATGTTTACGTCATGCATTAAAGTGCAATCAGTTCCCGATCGTTGCCACAGTATCCGATCCTGCTTTGGCGCCCTTCCAAGCATCCTGTACTCGGAATAACATGCAGCTGAGGAGCGAGTGCAACCTCTGAGAGAGAGAGAGAGACTTCTTTGTACTCCTTAACTGTAACACTCAATCTTACTGTATAAGAGAGCGTTTTTGTATCACCTTCATGTGCCTGGATATAAAAAAAAGTGACACTTTTCTTTTTCTCCTCTATTGTCTTGAACTTTTTTTTAGTCAGACGCATAGAAGCAAAGGATTTTGACTTGTCAAAACTATGATGATAATTTCAAACAGTCAAACTTTTTAGAGAGAAATCCTATTTTGGAAACTCCCCAATGCTGTCAGAGGTGTAATATTAACTTGACAAGAGATAAGATAATTTTGTGGACCTGTCAATCTATAAAGGAGAATGACAAGTGAAACTCGTACCCCCAGGGAAAATGGGCCTTTATCAAGGTTTAGGATTCACTTGATTAAGCTCAGCTGGGGATTTGAAGGAAAACACTGTTAATGGTGTAGTATTAACCTAACAATGTGTTTAGGTAGACTTGCTATTCTGTTGAAGAGAATAGCAAGTGAATCTAGATCTGCGGGGAATCTAAGAAGGTTTTTACCGTTAGAGGTGTGATATTAACTTAACGGGTTGAATGCAGTCCTGTCAGAAATATGATGTTAACCTGATAAGGATGTGAGTCAGAGGTGTGATATTAACCTGACTCAGAAATACTTCAGTTTCATTTGGGAAAACAGAAGTGTCACTGACATAGGTGTGATGTTTAACTTGACAGTGAGGGTAATGCTAGAGGTGTAATGTTGAACTTGGCATTGGTCATCTCGACTCCGATACGGAAGTTCGAGGGAAATTCATTGTCATAGGTGTATTGTTGAACTTAACAATGAATTGGATGCTAGAGGTGTGATGTTTGAACTTAGCATCATCCATTTCGGCTTTGACATGGAAGCCTGGAGGAAAGTGACTATCAGAGGTATGGTATTAAACTTGGCAGAAACTCAATGTACTGTTTAGAAGTGTAATGTTAACTTAACAGTAATTAGTCAGAGGTGTGGTATTAACTTGACAGAAATTGATTTGCGATATGAGCAATTTGAGGACCTGTCATCCTATTGTTGAGAATGGACAAGTAGAGTTTGAAGTGCCAGAGGTATAGTGTTAACTTGGCAACAACTGTATTTTGTAAACCTACCATTCTGTGGATGAAAATTGGTAAGAGATTTTGGAGGGGAAAGTAGAGTCTAGTCCACTTAGGATTTTTAGCAAACCCCCAGCTATCAATGGATTTGAGGTGCCTTTACCAACTACCGTTTGAGCTGGGCTAACCATGCTTTTTCCCCCAGCATGATGAGTTGTCGAAGACTTATGTTGGGCTTAAAGGCCAACATTTTCCTCTATCCTTAGCCGTAGGAGGCGTCGGATCAAAGGGAGCATGTCCCTTAGGATTTTTAGCAAATCCTCAGCTGTCAACGGGTTGAGGTGCCTTTACCAATTACCGTTTGAGCTGGGCTAGCCATGTTATTCCCCTCAGCATGGTGAGTTGTCGAAGACTTATGTTGGACTTAAAAGCCAACATTTTCCTCTATCCTTAGCCGTCGGAGGCGTCGGATGTTAATGAAGAAGATCTTCTTGTTTTGATCAGAGGTGTACTTTCAACTTGATAGGTGGAAGAACACTATCTAAGGATAATATTTCTTCAGGAATCTACCATTGATCGGCATCATGAGTGTATCGCCATTTGAAGTTATGAGGCGATACGACCCATTTGAGTAGACTGACTCTACTACAAATAGTCCTTCCCATTTGGGTTGGAATTTTCCTTTTGTCTTGTGCGTCATCACCATGGGTCTTCTGACGGCTAAGACAAGGTCGCCTTTCTTGAAAGTTCGCATTTTGACTTTCTTGTTGAAGGCTCTGGTAATTCGAGCTTGGTAAAACTCGATTTGTTATTGGGCCTGCAGACGTTTGTCATCTAAGGCTTCCAATTCTTGGAGTCGCTGTCGATGCTTCTCCTCTATTGTCATCTTCGCTGTTAGGGCGACGCGTAGAGATGGAATTTGGATTTCCAGTGGAAGCACGGCTTCACACCCATATACAAAGAAAATGGCGTAGCTTTAGTCGGGGTTCGCACAGTTGTGCAATAGGCCCATAGGCATTCACCTAGCTTGTCGTCCCAGTCACGTTGACTTTTCGAGATGAATTTCTTGAGAAGCTTGCAATGGTCTTGTTGAAAGCTTTTGCGAGGCATTAGCGGCAGGATAGTATGCCGTTGAGGACACACTCTGGATTCTGAACTTAGCGCAGAATCTCTGGAAAGCCTGGCTGATGAACTGGGGTTCATTGTCATGGACAATTCGCCGAGGTACACCAAAACGGTAAATGACGTGATGCTTTGCGAACTTGATGACGTTAGACGATTTTACCTCCTTCAAAGGGATGGCCTCGGCCCATTTAGAGAAGTAATCGGTTATTGCCAAAATGAACCGATGTCCTTTTGATGATGGTGGGCTGATAGGGCCAACTACATCCATCCCCACATTTCAAATGGCCAGGTAGAGGTCGTAGAGTGGAGGTACTCTGGTGCTTGATGGATGAAATCGCCATGCACCTGGCAAGCGTGACATCTTTTAGCATAAGTGACGGCGTCGGCAATCATCTTGGGCCAATAGTAACCCAACCTTTGGAGTCGATGTGCCAATTTTGGGCCGAGTTGGTGGGCTCCACACATGCCGTCGTGGGCTTCTTTCAATACCTCTTGAGCCTCCTTTGGTGAGAGGCACCGGAGCAAGATCCCGTCATGCGATCGACGATACAATGTTCGTGTAATCGCATTGTAGTAAAATTTAGGGGCTTTCCTTCGAATGGCAGCCGCTTCTTGGCGTCCTCAGGCAGGATGCCGTACAAGACATAGTCGATATAGGAGAATCGCCAGTTTTTAAGCTCTGGCCCGGTTGACAATTCCAGCGCTTCTTTACCTTGACACTCTCCCTTTGACTCCTGATAGTCTTCGAGGGCAGTTCTCGGGTAATACAGGTCGTGGCTGTAGACGAATACTTTCTCCATTGCTCCAGCTGGAAGATCTAAGGAGGCCGTGAGGGATGCGAGTGCATCTGCGTGCGCATTTTGCCTGCGCGGTAAATGGTCAATGTAGAAGTTTGTGAACCTTTCGGCCATGCGGATAGTTGCGTTGTAGTAGGGTACTAGGTCCTCATGTCTGACCTCGTACTCCCCGCGAACTTGGCTGACGATGAGTTTAGAGTCGCCATATGCCTCGAGATTTTTAACGCCAATCTCATCGGCGAGTTGCATCCCAATCAAAAGAGCGTTGTATTCTGCTACATTGTTGGAGCAAGATTCGGTAAGCGAGATGGCTCGGGGAATCACATAATTCTGTGGTGAGACGAGTACTACTCCTACCCCCGCTACTGTATGTCCCTTTGGGCTTGTTTTCGATGAACCGTCGAAGAAAAGTTGCCATACTTGACTTTCGAACGATGTCTGAGTTAGGCAGACTTCAGCAACTTCATCTGGGAGATCCTCGTAGACTTTGGCTGCCCTCGGATCTGGGTGCTCAGCTAGGAAATCCGCCACCGCTTGACCCTTAATAGCCTTTTGTGGTAAAAAGTGCATCTCATATTGGGATAGCAATATGGCCCATTTTGCCAGCCGGCCGTTCAATGATGAAGGCTTAGTCATAAGTAACCTCAGGGGTTGACTTTTGATATGACATTTATAGTTTGGCCTACCAGATAGTGTCGCATTTTCTGAATGGCGAATACTAATGCCAAACATTCCTTCTCGATCGGGTTATACCGATGTTCGGCTCCGATCATTTCTACTCAGATAGTAGATCGCTTGCTCACGTCCTTGATCATCATGCTGAGCTATTAGAGCTCCCAAAGAATGATCCATTGCCCGAACATACACCAGGAAAGGCTTTCCGGATACCAAAGCTGCAAGGACTGGTGGTTGAGTGAGGTATTGCTTGATTTCCTCGAACGCTTGTTGGCAAGCGTCGTTCCAAACAAACGAGACACCCTTCTTCATTAACTTAGCGAAGGGTTGGCATCTTCCAGAGAGGTTTGAGATGAACCTGCGGATGTACGCCAATCGTCCTTGTAATCCCCTGAGTTCCTTGAGATTTCTTGGGGGCTGCATCTCCTGGATAACTTGAACCTTTTCCGGGTCCAAATGGATCCCGGTGGAGGTTACAATGAATCCTAAGAATTTACCACTGGCCACCCCCAGGAAGGACTTGGTGGGATTCATCTTCAATCGATGGGCCCGCATGATGTCGAAGACCACCTTCGGTCAGCTATGTGATCACCCTTAGTGCGACTTTTTACCGCAATATCATCAACATAACATTCTACCGTTTTGCGTATTTGCTGCTGGAAAATGGCGTTCATGGCCCTCTGATAGGTTGCCCCCGCATTCTTCAGTCCGAAGGGCATGACGGTATAGCAATAAACCCCCAATGGTGTCCTGAAGGAGGTGTGCTTTTCGTCGTCAGGATACATTTTGATTTGATTGTATCCTGAGAATCTGTCCATGAAGGACATTCGTTCGAATTCGTTCGAATCCTCAGGTATTGTCAATCATGACGTCTGTGACTGGCAATGGGAATTCGTCTTTGGGACAAGCCTCATTTAGATCACGGAAGTCGATGCAGATCCGGGTCTTTTCGTTTTTCTTAGCAACGGGGACGATGTTGGCTATCCAATTGGGATGTTGCTCTTCCCTGATGAAGCCAGAATCTATGAGCTTTCTGACCTCCGATTGAATCGCCTTCATTATTTCTGGACGGAACCGTCGCTGTTGTTGTTTAACAGGCTTTACGTCCGGATTGATGTTGAGGCGGTGCATAGCCACCTGAGGATCAAGTCCATGGCATGTCTTCGTAATTCGAAGCGAAGACATCTTGTACTCTTGAACAAGAGATATTAGATCCTTTTTCTCCGACGGTGACAGGCCGTCGCTTATGAAGATGGGCTTAGGATTAGCCTCATCCCCCAGATTGATCTGAACAATCTTGTCTTCTGTGGGTGGCTCACACCGCTCAAAGCGGGTATCCCAAAGAGTATTTAAATGTTTGATCCAAGGATCCGTATCGGACTGGATCATTTCTTCATCTCTGTCTTCCAGGTGGCTTGTTGAGGCCATGTTCACTGAAAGTTCCCTGAAGATGTTGCCAACACTAACATCTGACTCCCATGATGACGTGCCTGAAGAGTATTTATGGCCAAATGAGCCCCCAGAATCAGAAGCTGATGGAGTCGGAGTTGATACATAGCCCAACCCCCTGCGCGTCCGATGATAATAATCGGGGGTTTTTCCTTTCGGCACAAAGGATCGAAGTAGCGTTCTCCTTCCTTTGACGAAGTTCAACTCGGGCCTGCTGGTTAGGTCATACCCCATGTTTTGCATCATTCTGAGTGTCTTTGGCTCATAATGACCGAACTGAGGGGATTCCTCCTCGCCTTCCGATTCTTCGTGGGGCGTTGGTTCAGACGAGATTCGCCCAAAAAGAATTGGTTTTTGGCCTTTCCGTCTTGCTGGAACCATGAATACTGATTGTTGCGCATCGTCGACATTTCGACATGTTTCAAAAGACGATTTCATTGGTATATGCAACGATGTCAAAGCACCCATTGCCGACCAGAGATCGTCATCCACGTCGGTGCTAGTGTCTGACGGCACTGAATCAGAAGCAAACACAGAAAAATACGATAAATCCAATTCTTCATTAATGTACCAACCGCCTACATCGTCGGTGGTATTATTAACATCGAGCTTATCAATGCTCGTTACAAGTGGTTCCAACTCCCATAAGCACTCTTCTTTTTCTGGCTCGGTGTCAGCTTCGTTTCCAGAGTCTGGCTCCTCTGGTTGCGGGACTTCATCCGTCTCCACGGGATCTTGGTACAGTAAGTAGTCTGTGAAATAATTCTCGACCCTTTGAACGAATGCCTTTCGGCAATCAACATCTGCACCTTTCCACCCTCGTCAATGTATTTCATGACTTGATGGAGAGTGGAGGGAACGACGGAGTTGCGGTGAATCCATGGTCGTCCCAGCAATAGGTTGTAGGAAGTGTCGGTATTAATGACGTAGCATGTTACTTCTGACTTTAAACTTCCAATCTGGCATTTGAGCTTGATCTTCCCCATCGGACAGGTCCCGTTGGCATTGAACCCATAGATAGTTGTCTGGGTAGGGCTCAAACGATGAGTAGGAATGCCCAGATGTTGCATGATCCGGCGAGGCATGATGCTCAACGCGGACCCTGGATCTACCTGAATGCGGTTCACTTCGATGATCCAATATACCCTGTGAAGTACAGGGGTCGATCATGCTTCCCTTTAACCTGCATATCCTCTGCCGTGAAGGTGATGCAGGGGGCATTCTGGGAGTTGTGGAGACCATTCTCTACATCTTCCTCCTTTGGCACCTGGGTCATGAAGACCTCAGCATTTGCCAGAGCCTCTTGTAGAGCTTCTCTGGTTGACTTCGATAGCCTAAGAAGCTCATATAGGGTAATCCGCTCCGGGATGTTGGCTAATTAAGCCAGGACATCAAAGCGATAAGGCGCCATAGATCCTTTCGCGATGCCCTTTTGAAGGGCTCGAGAAAATCGAATCTCCTTCTGTTTCTCCACGGGTTATTTTGTGGAGGGCTTGGTTGGCTCTGCAGTTGGCTGTGGAGGGGTTGCCGCCGTTTCGCCATACTGCTTCAAGTAGGGCTGTCCTGAGCGGGTTTCCGCCACCAGCCGACCGGGTTCTGCGGCCAGAACTATTGTCTCCTCTTCCAAGTCGGTTAGCGAAGGAATATCGGTATCCGCTTCTCGAGAAAAGGCACATACCACATTGCAGGATGACGCCTTTGCCTTGCCCTTGGACTTCTTATTAGTTACGGTAGTCCATTGCTGGGCGTCAACAAGGTCAGGGTGGACCCACATGATTTTCCCTCGAGGCGTGGGAACAGGTATCAGGCCTTCTCTTGTTGCTAGTGGGATCTGTGTTGACCACTCTTAGCTCTCCTTTTGGAACAGGGACCACCCCGAAGGCGTTGGGGGTTATCTTCCGAACTGGAGAACTGACGTCATGTTAGCCGTCACCTTCTTCTGCTCTGGTCGGAGTTTTAATACCTCCGCGTCAATCAGGGCCTGAAGGATGTCCTTGAAGACGTAGCAGCTTTTGGTGGGGTGTCCCAACATCCTGTGGTATAAGCAGTAATTGGGATTGTCGGTTTTACCGACTTCTTCAGGGCGCCTGGCTTCAGGGAGCTTCAGTCTATTGCTCTTGTTGAATAGCTTAAAGAGCGAATCGACATGTTCCTCCTTGAAAGAATACTGCTTGTTGGCGCGTGGCTGGCTTGAAGAGCCACTCGCCTTGACCGGTTGAGGTTTGGCGGGAGATTTGGTCTCCGTTGCCAAATTATCCTTCTGCTTTGTCTGGAGGGATGTGTGTAACGCCCTGATCCTAAAGATACGGAGACGTTATGGCAACGCATATACGCAAGGAAAATACCCCACGTATACACGCTAAGCCTCAATTGTAACCTGAACAAGCTATAAATTAGAACTAAAATAATCATCGGATCGCTGCCATAATACATATAAGCAACCACGCATGATATCATATGAATCAAGAACGAGAATAATGACTGGAATAAGAACTGAGCTGATATGACAAGAATCAGGAAATAATATGAAAGCTAAAAAAAATAAGAGTACCAGAATAGAATAAGAAGAAGCTCCAGCTATTCGCGAAGCATACGGCCTCAACGAACACCTGCACAAGGAAACCAACCGTCCAATATCTGGACGTGCAAATCCAGGGTCGTCAGAACGCGACCATGGTGAGTGTGTGTGTAAAGGGGGAAAGAACTCGTGCAGAGAAATAGTGCATAAATAACAATAGGAACAACTGCAGACTAAATAACAAAATAAATAACTGAACAATAACTCATATGATAACAACATGAATACATGTAGAATACAACTGACACAACTGTAAATATGCAATCAATGTCAAGGCGTGTAATCTATCACATGACACTAGGTTGGTATACAATCCGGTCTTGATTATGGTTATATGTCTATCACAGTAATATAAATATACAGTCAGGTGATTAATGTCAGTCACAATACATTAACAGTTTATTTTCATTTATTATGTCAGCAAACACCAATTGCCACCTGAAATAGACGCATCCCATACTACGCCTACTACATGTGTCAATCAGGGTCCTAAGTTATTGAAATCAGTGGAAGAGACTTTGTCCATGCTTTAGGTGGGTTCCGTACATACCCGGAACCACGGCCCAATCACCTGGCGCTGAACCAGGTCCTACCGCTAGGTAGTCAATAACAATAACAATAACAATGTGTCAATACAATGACAATATGAACAATACGGGATGTCAGTCATCCCCCGAACCCTGCAATGGAACCGTATCTCGGCTGCGCAACCTGTATCCTAGGTCCACCCAAAATACAGACGCTGTCTCCTCCATCAATTTCCCCAATCCAATGTAAGTTGTCAATTTATATTATCATTCACAACAATCAATATCCATGTTATTTCGATTACTGGGACCATACGGTGACAATAACAATATCAATGTAACAATAACAATGTGAACAATAATACCGTGTAAACGGTAGAACAATATAACAATGAATGTGTTACAGTCTGACAATATTTTCCCAGTAACTTTCAATAACATGAATTTATACAATAACTATTCCAAATACTGTTCAATAGACAGTCTAATGTAGAACCAGTCAATATCTCGTATGCCTGCACTGCATATAACAATAGCTGATACAAATATCTACCAACTCATATAAACTCTGAACACGGAATATGATCACCAACAAATAGTCTCACCAATAACTGATAAACTGATAATTGCTATCTGATAGCTCTGAAGTACAAGATCACTAACATCGAATAGATCACCATCATAATAACTCAATCTCTATTAACTGATGTAATCAATATCTATACATGAAGCACATGGCATGTCCTCGAGATCAACAAGTCACTGGATACCGAAATCATATCTAAAGACGAAACATCCTCAAAGAACCGCAATCTAAAATAAGTCCACTCATGAGTCAATACTAACAGTTCATCCTTACTCAATTGATAAAATCAGTTGAAACATCTAGGAGCCCTTACTTCTAATAATCCAAAACCAATATGATATCACATATCGAAGTCCAAGGTAAGATATCCACCCATCTGGTCACAATCTAACAAAATCAGTCACATCTAAATACTGATCAAAATCCAATGTAAATAACATAAATCCCAGTTCGACTCGAACTCTAACTAACTCCATATTCTGATCCAAACATCAAGTGATCCAATTTCTAGTAAAGTAACATCATATCAAGTCCTTCATCAATATCCGAATGAATCATCACCTAAGTTATTTCCAATGAAAGAATAACAAGTCTAGAAAGTGTTCTAAATGAAATATATCATCTGTCCTCAAATATCCGTATAAATTCTTAACTGAATTATCACCAAGTAAGGAATATTAAGTCTGATAATTGCTCAGATAAATTGTAGATCATAAATCATAATCATGAATCTATCCAACATAAGATCAATCTAGTATATAGTCCAAGTTCCTTTACAATTAGTCCCAGTCCGAAACAGTAATCATCTATGCATGAAATGGTATAACTCTAATATCTCAATGTCCAATACAAGATCCATATATATCTGATGCTCAACTATATACTTAATCTATCCAATCAATAGGTCGAGTCAAGTCACAGTCTAAAGGTATATTAAAACTAGGCCTAAGCCAACAGAGACAAACTACCAACACATGAAATGACGCTGAAATGAGCTCATGTCAACTAGGTAATTTAAGTAAACAATCATAGACATCTCATGAACGAATACAAGTAATAAAACTGGTAAAATATAACAGGAAATCACATGAAATGATAAAAGCAACATGTAAATGCAAACTGACAACGGTAAATAAGAAAATGAGACAAAAGCAAACACTCACATGGAATGACGCAGTTTCGGAACCAAATCGCCGTCTGGTCTTCACTGCACGAACTGATACTGATTTACGAAATATCCCATGGATCGGTCTTCGAATCTCCTGTGTGTCGGGTCCACAACGACACGAATCTGAATCGGGTCCGGGTCTCCTGCAACTGGTCCGGATCTCACCAAATGGGTCCGAAATGCTGTGGCATGCAACCGAACACATAAATAAATATAAATGCATGCTAGACACACTCCCGAGCAACCCGACACATACGTGTATACCCACGTACACATACGTACACAAGCATACACAACAATACATATATATAAATATGCCTACATATTATATACTTACATATATACTAATGCATAATTACACATATATCCATACACATTAATTTAATGCATACATATCCAATTTAATAAATACCTATTATTAACTATAAATACATATACATTAATCACTAAACTATACATATAGATGCTTAAAGAATTAATTCATACAAAAATATATACCATGCATATTTACATGAATATACATGCAAGCATCCAAACATGCAAGAAGACTCACGCACACATGCACAAACACACATATAATTGAACTTTCAAATATTTACAATATTGCCATTTACATGTAAATAAAGCTAACCTCGAGCCGATTTGCGGCGCACCGACGGAGGCTCCGACGGAGGCGTACGGGACCGCGGAGGGTGTCGTTGGATAGAGCATCTCACCGTAAAGGACGTAGGGTGCGCTCGCGCTCGACGACGGCGATCGACGGCGTCCCACGGAGAGCCGGAAAATGGCTCGGAGTAAGATTTGCCGCACATGCAAAGAAACACATATAAATTAATACACTTACATTATATCTTTCCCAAACATGTAAAAACTTACACAACATATAATTAATCAACAAGATCCAAATATTTATACAATGTAAATAATTAAGAGTAAGGGGAGAAGGACTCACGCAGCAGGCTTGGCCAATGGGGTGTGCGTGAAGCCTGGGATCTAGGTGTTTGCTGCTGAAAAAAAGGGGGAGGACTTGCGACTGCCAGCCTGGCTGCTGTGCGCCAGAGAAGCGAGAGGCCAGGCATGACTCCAGGGCCATGGTGCTGCTGCACAGAGAAAAGGGGGCAGCCAGAGGTGACTCGGCTGCCTGGTGCTGCTGGCCAGATCAGAGGGGGAAGCGGGCGCTCGCTCGCTGGAGGAACCAGGCGGCTCCACGGAGGCTGGGGCGTCGGCCACTGGAGTGGAGGTGTCCGCGGTCGTCACCAGCTGCGAGGAGAGGGGCCTGGACGTTGCGCTGGATGCTGCAAGGGGGTGAAGGCCTGGGGTGTGCGCTCGTTGATGGAGGCGGCTGTGAAGAGGAGATGGGATTTAGGGATTTGTTTTAGGTTAGGGTTAGGAGATAGGATTATTTATATAAGTTGTATTGGGTTTGGGTTAATGGCTAGTGGGTATAAATCTAATGGGTATTGGATTTTGGGTCAAGGCTAATGAGTAAGGGAGAAAACCTCAAATAATAATAATAAAAATAAATTATAATAATATTAATAATCAATAGTGACACCAAAAATAAGTAAGCAAAATACTAATAAAGGTAATTAGTCATCACCAAAGAAATAAATACTAATAATAATTAAAATGCTAATAACCATATGCTAATAATAACAAGTAATAATAGTAATCCTAATTAATAATAATAATTAATAAGCACCGATAATAAAAATAAAGGTAACACTAATAGTAATAACAATAAATAATAACCATAATGAAATAATGGGAATAATAATTAAGTGAACAATTAATAATAATAATGATAAATATAAAAATAACAGTAACAAGTAACTAAAAATGTTTATAGGAAATAATGGCAATAGATACATAGAGCCAAAATCATTTACTATCTCAAAAATAAATTGCATATCCAATAATAATATTAACAGGAAAAATAATAAATTAACTTGATTAAATAAAAATACTCAGTAAATAAAAATAAATACTTGAAGAAAATAAAATACAGTATTATTAGATTGGGGATATTACATTCTACCCACCTTAATAAAAATTTCGTCCTCGAAATTTCGATAAGGTAGGGAATGCTAAAAATCAAATTAGGAAGAAGATGAAGCTTCCACACCGCTTCTCACTGCATCAAGACTTCACCATGCTTCCGCTGCGTGCTCTGATTTCTGGTACCGGCTTCAACATGAAGTAACCGATCTCAAGAGATAGAATCAGGAGGAATGAATAGGAAGGAAAGATAAAATCAAGATGGACATCCAAATCACTCTAATTGAAGTGTTGGAATCATGAATATCAACAGATCAAGAATGGAATTTCAAAAGGGAGGACGATCAAGTTCCAAATGGAGTCAATATTATCACGTGAATAATATATGTATATTGCAGTGTCAACATAACTGTCTCAGGTTACAGGTAGGAACTAGGTTCTCTTTTATGACGAAAACCTAGGCTCTGATACCACTCTGTAACGCCCCGATCCTAAAGATACGGAGACGTTATGGCAACGCATATACGCAAGGAAAACACCCCCCGTATACACGCTAAGCCTCAATTGTAACCTGAACAAGCTATAAATCAGAACTAAAATAATCATCGGATCGCTGCAATAATACATATAAGCAACCACGCATGATATCATATGAATCAAGACTAGAATAATGACTGGAATAAGAACTGAGCTGATATGACAAGAATCAGGAAATAATATGAAAGCTAAAAAAAATAAGAGTACCAGAATAGAATAAGAAGAAGCTCCAGCTATTCGCGAAGCATATGGCCTCAACGAACACCTGCACAAGGAAACCAACCGTCCAATATCTGGACGTGTAAATCCAGGGTCGTCAGAACGCGACCATGGTGAGTGTGTGTGTAAAGGGGGAAAGAACTCGTGCAGAGAAATAGTGCATAAATAACAATAGGAACAACTGCAGACTAAATAACAAAATAAATAACTGAACAGTAACTCATATGATAACAACATGAATACATGTAGAATACAACTGACACAACTGTAAATATGCAATCAATGTCAAGGCGTGTAATCTATCACATGACACTAGGTTGGTATACAATCCGGTCTTGATTATGGTTATATGTCTATCACAGTAATATAAATATACAGTCAGGTGATTAATGTCAGTCACAATACATTAACAGTTTATTTTCATTTATTATGTCAGCGAACACCAATTGCCACCTGTAATAGACGCATCCCATACTACGCCTACTACATGTGTCAATCAGGGTCCTAAGTTATTGAAATCAGTGGAAGAGACTTTGTCCAAGCTTTAGGTGGGTTCCGTACATACCCGGAACCACGGCCCAATCACCTGGCGCTGAACCAGGTCCTACCGCTAGGTAGTCAATAACAATAACAATAACAATGTGTCAATACAATGACAATATGAACAATACGGGATGTCAGTCATCCCCCGGAACCCTGCAGTGGAACCGTATCTCGGCTGCGCAACCTGTATCCTAGGTCCACCCAAAATACAGACGCTGTCTCCTCCATCAATTTCCCCAATCCCAATGTAAGTTGTCAATTTATATTATCATTCACAACAATCAATATCCATGTTATTTCGATTACTGGGACCATACGGTGACAATAACAATATCAATGTAACAATAACAATGTGAACAATAATACCGTGTAAACGGTAGAACAATATAACAATGAATGTGTTACAGTTTGACAATATTTTCCCAGTAACTTTCAATAACATGAATTTATACAATAACTATTCCAAATACTGTTCAATAGACAGTCTAATGTAGAACCAGTCAATATCTCGTATGCCTGCACTGCATATAACAATAGCTGATACAAATATCTACCAACTCATATAAACTCTGAACACGGAATATGATCACCAACAAATAGTCTCACCAATAACTGATAAACTGATAATTGCTATCTGATAGCTCTGAAGTACAAGATCACTAACATCGAATCGATCACCATCATAATAACTCAATCTCTATTAACTGATGTAATCAATATCTATACATAAAGCACATGGCATGTCCTCGAGATCAACAAGTCACTGGATACCAAAATCATATCTAAAGACGAAACATCCTCAAAGAATCGCAATCTAAAATAAGTCCACTCATGAGTCAATACTAACAGTTCATCCTTACTCAATTGATAAAATCAGTTGAAACATCTAGGAGCCCTTACTTCTAATAATCCAAAACCAATATGATATACATATCGAAGTCCAAGGTAAGATATCCACCCATCTGGTCACAATCTAACAAAATCAGTCACATCTAAATACTGATCAATATCCAATGTAAATAACATAAATCCCAGTTCGACTCGAACTCTAACTAACTCCATATTCTGATCCCAACATCAAGTGATCCAATTTCTAGTAAAGTAACATCATATCATGTCCTTCATCAATATCCGAATGAATCATCACCCAAGTTATTTCCAATGAAAGAATAACAAGTCTGGAAAGTGTTCTAATGAAATATATCATCTGTCCTCAAATATCTGAATAAATTCTTAACTGAATTATCACCAAGTAAGGAATATTAAGTCTGATAATTGCTCAGATAAATTGTAGATCATAAATCACAATCATGAATCTATCCAACATAAGATCAATCTAGTATATAGTCCAAGTTCCTTTACAATTAGTCCCAGTCCGAAACAGTAATCATCTATGCATGAAATGATATAACTCTAATATCTCAATGTCCAATACAAGATCCATATATATCTGATGCTCAACTATATACTTAATCTATCCAATCAATAGGTCGAGTGAAGTCACAGTCTAAAGGTATATTAAAACTAGGCCTAAGCCAACAGAGACAAACTACCAACACATGAAATGACGCTGAAATGAGCTCATGTCAACTAGGTAATTTAAGTAAACAATCATAGACATCTCATGAATGAATACAAGTAATAAAACTGGTAAAATATAACAGGAAATCACATGAAATGATAAAAGCAACATGTAAATGCAAACTGACAACGGTAAATAAGAAAATGAGACAAAAGCAAACACTCACATGGAATGACGCAGTTTCGGAACCGAATCGCCGTCTGGTCTTCACTGCACGAACTGATACTGATTTACGAAATATCCCATGGATCGATCTTCGAATCTCCTGTGTGTCGGGTCCACAACGACACGAATCTGAATCGGGTCCGGGTCTCCTGCAACTGGTCCGGATCTCACCAAATGGGTCCGAAATGCTGTGGCATGCAACCGAACAAATAAATAAATATAAATGCATGCTAGACACACTCCCGAGCAACCCGACACATACGTGTATACCCACGTACACATACGTACACAAGCATACACAACAATACATATATATAAATATGCCTACATATTATATACTTACATGTATACTAATGCATAATTACACATATATCCATACACATTAATTTAATGCATACATATCCAATTTAATAAATACCTATTATTAACTATAAATACATATACATAATCACTAAACTATACATATAGATGCTTAAAGAATAAATTCAAACAAAAATATATACCATGCATATTTACATGAATATACATGCAAGCATCCAAACATGCAAGAAGACTCACGAACACATGTACAAACCACATATAATTGAACTTTCAAATATTTACAATATTGCCATTTACATGTAAATAAAGCTAACCTCGAGCCGATTTGCGGCGCACCGACGGAGGCTCCGACGGAGGCGTACGGGACCGCGGAGGGTGTCGTTGGATAGAGCATCTCACCGTGAAGGACGTGGGGTGCGCTCGCGCTCGACGACGGCGATCGACGGCGTCCCGCGGAGAGCCAGAAAATGGCTCGGAGTAAGATTTTGCCGCACATGCAAAGAAACACATATAAATTAATACACTTACATTATATCTTTCCCAAACATGTAAAAACTTACACAACATATAATTAATCAACAAGATCCAAATATTTATACAATGTAAATAATTAAGAGTAAGGGGAGAAGGACTCACGCAGCAGGCTTGGCCAATGGGGTGTGCGTGAAGCCTGGGATCTAGGTGTTTGCTGCTGAAAAAAGGGGGAGGACTTGGGACTGCCAGCCTGGCTGCTGTGCGCCAGAGAAGCGAGAGGCCAGGCATGACTCCAGGGCCATGGTGCTGCTGCACAGAGAAAAGGGGGCGGCCAGAGGTGACTCGGCTGCCTGGTGCTGCCGGCCAGATCAGAGGGGGAAGCGGGCGCTCGCTCGCTGGAGGAACCAGGCGGCTCCACGGAGGCTGGGGCGTCGGCCACTGGAGTGGAGGTATCCGCGGTCGTCACCAACTGTGAGGGGAGGGGCCTGGACGTTGCGCTGGATGCTGCAAGGGGGTGAAGGCCTGGGGTGTGCGCTCGTTGATGGAGGCGGCGGCTGTGAAGAGGAGATGGGATTTAGGGATTTGTTTTAGGTTAGGGTTAGGAGATAGGATTATTTATATAAGTTGTATTGGGTTGGGTTAATAGGTAGTGGGTATAAATCTAATGGGTATTGGATTTTGGGTCAAGGCTAATGAGTAAGGGAGAAAACCTCAAATAATAATAATAAAAATAAATTATAATAATATTAATAATCAATAGTGACACCAAAAATAAGTAAGCAAAATACTAATAAAGGTAATTAGTCATCACCACAGAAATAAATACTAATAATAATTAAAATGCTAATAACCATATGCTAATAATAACAAGTAATAATAGTAATCCTAATTAATATAATAAATAATTAATAAGCACCGATAATAAAAATAAAGGTAACACTAATAGTAATAACAATAAATAATAACCATAATGAAATAATGGGAATAATAATTAAGTGAACAATTAATAATAATAATGATAAATATAAAAATAACAGTAACAAGTAACTAAAAATGTTTATAGGAAATAATGGCAATAGATACATAGAGCCAAATTATCATTTACTATCTCAAAAATAAATTGCATATCCAATAATAATATTAACAGGAAAAATAATAAATTAACTTGATTAAATAAAAATACTCAGTAAATAAAAATAAATACTTGAAGAAAATAAAATACAGTATTATTAGATTGGGGATATTACAATGTGTCCGGCGCACGCCTGGTTGACCTCTCTGGCCGTGGTTTCCCTTCTTCTGCCCTGACGCGGGCAACAATCTCCTCAGCCTGTTCACCTTGTTGGACCAACTGCTTCCAGGTGCGGCTTTTAGCAACTCCTATTTGAGCAAGGAGTGAGGTTTGGAGATTGTGGCGGTATGTTTCCACCAGGGTGACCTGGGTCATGCCGCTCGGACATCGGAGTGGCACATTCCAAAATCTTTCCACGAAAGATTTGACGGACTCTCCCTTTCGCTGTTTGGTAGCCAAAAGGGTGGGCATCGTGACTTCCGAGTCGTCTTGGAAGAAGCGCGTTAGGAATAGCTTCTCCAAATCACCCCAGCTCTTGATGGAGCCCTCTGGGAGTTTCATAAACCATTCGAAGGCGAGCCCTTTCAGGGTGCCAATGAACAGACGTGCCAAGATGGCATCATTGTCTACTACATTCCCTGTTTGGGATTTAAAGTAGTAGAGGTGTTGGTTGGGTGACCCCTTCCCATCGAATGCTTGGAGGGTTGGAGCCTTAAACTTTGGCGGGTATGGAACCAAGTCCCACTCGGCCGGATAAGGCCGGACCACTCCCGCTTCCTAGAGGCCATTACGGTTGGTGAGGGCCTCAAGGCGTTGCTCTAATTGATTCGTTCTTTCGGAATGAATCTTCCCCTGATTTTGGTTGTCCTTCCCTTGCGACGAGGATTTGGACGAGGTCGAGGTGGGCTTCTGTCCATCAGGGTGCACAGAAGACGAGCTTTCTCCCTCTTTTTCTTGCCCTTAGACTTTTTAGGGGGAGATTTCTTCCTGTCTTCGAGCAACTGCGCAAGCATCTGCTTGAGAGAGTCAATGGATTCTTGCTGAGCACGAATCATCTCAAGTTGTTCCTTCTGGATCTGAGCTTGCAGCTCCAGACACCGGGCTGTCTCCTCAGGAGTGCTCGTCATGTAGGTGAAGGCCTCCTTCTCTATGGAAGAGTTTGAGGCCTGCGATTCTGCTACTGCAGAGTGAGAGTCGTTCAATTCGATGCCCCAGGCTAGGGCATTATAATCAATCAGGGGGATGGCCCTGGTCCGGGTACGAGTGTGTCGATACACTCCTTCCGGTTCAGAGTCAGACTCGTCAGAGCTGACTGCAGGCTGTTTTTCTCTGCTCCTGCTTGTCATATTCGCAGTGAGCTCTAGGTATTCAGCGTCAGAGAGAACATCCTCCGCCTATGAGAGCGTCTTTTCTTGGCTGACGGGGGTATCAGGGTCAGCTGTCTAACTAAAGACTGCTGGTGCACACCTGAACCACAACGGTACTCGGAGAGTATAGAGATGAGCCGTTGGCAGCAACATGATGAAGTGACCTGATTGGCACTTCTTTTCTTCATCAAGTAATCCTTCAGATCCACGGGAGGGGGATCGAAGAGATTAACCTCGCAACGTCGAAGACGGGAGGCATCCATATGTTGCCTGGACGCGGGTTTTAGGGACGCGACTTTCGCGCCGCGGCTGTTAAGACGCGCGTCTGGCGTCTCTGTTGAGACGAGACGCGATTGTCGCGTTGCCGCTTAGTGCGTCGGGGCAGAAGAGTTTGAGAGAGAGTGGGTTGCTGGGCCCCACGCCTATGGGGGCGTGTCTCTTGTGCTTGATGAGGCGCAGAGGTTTCACCTTGGCGTTTGATAAGTTGGTCTTCAGAGGACCTAACTTGGGGAGTCTCGCATTTGGGCCGCCAAACGCGAACTTCACACACTGGATGCAGCGCAGCTAAGACGCCAGTTTGTGCGTTGCATGCAGCCTCAGTTGGACAATCAGAAGTTCCAACTTGAAGCTGACGCGCACACCTCCTCTGACGACGCTCAGCATTTCGGTTGCATCGTGGAGGTGGAGAGAGACCAACGACGACCTGATGCTGGACACCAGAGATTTTGACCACGCGGGTCTCCTGAGAGACGCTGACGCGTGTGTTCCGCGCGGCGCAGTTGGTCGCAACGACAGTTGTGCCTGAGACCACGCGGGCCTCCTGAGAGGCGTTGGCGCGTGTATCCTGCTTGGCACAGTTGGCAGCAGCGGCGCCCGAGAGAGCCTCAGATCGGGCTTCGGGCCCATTCCCCGTCGAGAACCTGTGGCAGACGCGGGTCTTGGGCTTTGAGCCGGAAGAGAGAAACTCTTCGTACTTCGCCTGGTCGAACTTGACAACTAGCGATTCGACCATCTTCCCCTTACGGAAGACGTCACCTTGCGCCACGATTTGCTCGTCGGTAACAAATGAAGTCCCCAGCGGAGTCGCCATATCTTGTATGCACACGGAGAAGGTACGAGCTCGAAGTAAGATTTCCTTGAATCAAATTGAAAAATTACAACGGACTAATTTTTCGGTTACAAGGGAGGGAGGATGTTGAGTCTTGAATCCTCCCTTTGTTTAAGGCTGGGTTCTTCAAGTGGCGATGGAGAGTGAATCTTGTTCTCCGTTGACTGGGTGACCGTCTAGACCTTCGGGGATCTTCTCTTCGGCTGGTAGGAGGAGTAGGAGCACAGCTCTGTCTACCAAAACTCTCAAAGAGAAGGTAGGCAAAGAGCAACTTGTACGCAGCAAGCTTACTGAAGAGTTGAGCTCTCTCTTGCTTCTCTCTCTGTCTGCCTGTGTGCAGTCTGTTTTCTATCTCTTGTTTCTTGTAT
This sequence comes from Agave tequilana, assembly GCA_038442645.1. Classification (NCBI taxonomy): domain Eukaryota; kingdom Viridiplantae; phylum Streptophyta; class Magnoliopsida; order Asparagales; family Asparagaceae; genus Agave; species Agave tequilana. The sequence goes on from JAVJIF010003663.1 coordinate 296,301, forward strand.
CGTCCCCATTCCTCATAGCGGTGGGGCTATTTATAGAGGTTTCAGGGGTGAACGCGCCCCCTAAAAATGCTCCACAATGAGGGGCTAACTTCCCCGCTATATGGGCGGTGACTGGCCCTATAACCAGGGCGGTTATAACCGAGACGTGGGCCTTTGACCCTCGCGCCCTGAGGTTGAGGCGTGGGTGTCGAGCCCTCGCGCCTGAGCTTGAGATACGGGTGTCGAGCCCACGCGCCTTGATGTTGAGACACGGGTGTCGAGCCCACGCCCCTTGAGGTTGAGACGCGGGTGTCGAGCCCACGCGCCTTGATGTTGAGACGCGGGTGTCGAGCCCACGCGCCTTGATGTTGAGACGCGGGTGTCGAGCCCACGCGCCTTGAGGTTGAGACGCGGGTGTCGAGCCCACGCGCCTTGAGGTTGAGACGCGGGTGTCGAGCCCTCGCGCCTTGATGCTGAGACGCGGATGGCCATCATTAGTCCTGCGTCTAGAACCTGAAACTCTGTCTTTTTTAATGGCTTGTCTTTTAATGATTTTTAGACAGCCTACAGTATGGCTTTAAGCCGTGCTACGGGTGCAAAGTTTCCTCAAAATCGATACCTTCGACTTGAGTGTAACCTTGGGCTACTAACTTAGCTTTATTCCTAACAACATTTCCTGACTCATCCAACTTGTTCTTAAAGATCCACTTAGTACCAATTGTTGGTCTATCGTGGGGCCTAGGAACAAGATGCCAAACTTGATTGCGCTTGAATTGATTGAGCTCCTCTTGCATGGCTAGCAACAAATAGGAGTCGCCCCGGCTTCGAGGATGTTCTTTGGTTCAAAGTGAGAAATAAATGCATAGTGCCCACAAAGATCATGAAGTTTAGAACGAGTAGTTACCCCTTTGATACTTCACCTATAATAAGATCCTTAGGATGATGTGGATTGAATCTCCAATCTTTTGGAAGTGGTTGAGTAGTCTCCACTTTAACTTCTTTAATTTCATTTTCTTCATCACCCTTTGGCATGTCTTCAAGAGTAGGTGAGTCCTTCAAAGAAATTTTTCCATGTCTTCATTTAGGGAATCTATTTCTACAACGTTCTCAACAAACACATTAGATTCCTCAAACTTTACATGTATAGATCTTCAATAGTCAATGATGACTTATTGAATACTCTATAAGCTTTACTAGTG